>JAXIVJ010003036.1:0-40000 GCA_036785665.1 Chirona hameri
ACTGCGCGCCACCTAGGGCAAAGTTGAGCAGTATCGGACCTTGCCAGCTTGCTGGAACAGAACTTCTACACTGCACTGTACATACATTGCTATCTTATTCGACGTAAACACAATTGAGGGCACAGATCCTTCACTCTTGCTAAGTTCATGTCATTAACCCTATTCCCCTGCGGGGGGCAGATTCTGCCCACTCCCGGTGGTTTTTTTCCACCATTGCTGTTCTTCTGACCGTTAGGACTAGCGTCCTGAAGCATTGTGACTTTTCCCCAACTTTGAATGGCGCGTGTTGTCAAAATTGTGAAATACTCGTTTCCAGCAGAGGCGGTTGCCAGACTTCTCTTTTGGGAGGGGGGTTTACGAATGCGGTTTTGCGGGCCATACTTCCTTCGTGGTTTGCAGTGCAATAAATGCGTCAGAAACAAGTGCGATGCAATATACATCATAGATACTGGGATTGTACATATTTATGGGGTACAGGTGCACTCAGGTACAACAAATGTGGGGTGATACCCTCCCTCAAATTAGGTCAACTTCAAATTAGTAGATGATAAAAGCGTACGCGCATGGTGCCCCCACGTTGTTTTCTTGGATTTCGCCATGCGCAATATATTACATTTAACAAATTACAGATATAATGCCCAGATGTGACGTTATGTAGTCCCAAACAATCACGAACAGCACATATTTTTGTATCAAAAATCCCCCCTCCCCCATTTTACATCCCCTGGATACGCCTATGATTTTGTATTTTGTTTTATCTTTTGATATAGCAGACCAGTACAATTGAAGCTCAGAAACGTTTATGGGCCATGCAAATCGGTCAAACCACATGGCCACAACGACCTTTAAAAAAAAAAAAAATCCATATATTTTGCCCCCTGGCCCTCCATTTTGGGAGAAAGAAAATAACAATTTCGGGGACCAAAAAAAGGAGAGATCTTGTCATGACGAATTGCATGGGCGTTTTCCCCATCGACATCGACAGAGCGGTTCTCGAGATAATCTGGGGGGGCAGAATCTCCCCCCCCCGCAGGTTAACGTAATTCTGGCGGATAGGATTAAATTAATGTTGCATCAAATGAGGGTCGTATGGGTTTCCGTGCAATATTACGAATCGCGGACTGAAAATTGACGTTAACGTAGCACGAGGGCAAATCCGAGTGGTTACAGTGACTCACTTGTATATGGTATCGTAGCTTTGCACGGAAACTCGTACGAAGTTAATTTTATAACATGGTTTTACGATTTTCTCAGCATATCATCATTCAACCCATTCGTAATAAGATAAGCAAAACATTCGATGGTTACACAGGGGGCGTGTTGTACATGGGTGGGTGCGCTTTGTTCAATGGGCGTTAACACAAAAGGGTCCATTTGGTCTCCGGACTTTATCCATGAAGTCGGGATGTTTTTTCCAGCCCTGGCTTTAACCCTATTCACCTGAGTTACAGGACACAATTGGCGAATGTCGTTTTGCCGAATGTCATTTTGTGCGATGCATATTTGCGAAGGACACTTTTAACGAAATGTCTTTGTGTGACGACATGTGAATATCCGAAAGAAAAATGGCGAATGCCTTTTTGTCGAAATGTCTTTTTTGCCGACATGTCATTTATGTCGAAATGTACTTTCGGCATATCAACATTCGACAAATAATACATGTCGTCAAGTGTCCTTCGACAATATGCATTCGCCAAAAGGCTTTCGCAAAATAACATTCGCCAATTGTGTCCGGACACCATTCCCCTGCGGGGGGCAGCTCTGTTCCCCCCCCCCCCCCCCCCCCCCCCCCCCCCCCCCCCCCCCCGTAGTTTTTATCTTGCCGCTCTCTAAACCGTTTTGGCCTAGCGTCCTGAAACTTTGTGACTTTTTCTCAAATTTGAATGGCGCGTGTTGTCAAAATTTTGACAAAAAAAAAAAATTAGGTCCAGCTGAGGCGGTTCCAGTCTCCCTGTTTTGGGGAGGGTGTTACGATATGCGGTTTTGCGTGCATACTTCCTTCGATGGTTTACAGTGCAATAAATGCGTCAGAAACATTTAAAATGCAATATTCATCATAGATACTGGGATTGTACATATTTTTGGGGCATAGTCGCACTCAGGATGAAAAAAAATGGGAGGCGATACCCACCACCTCAAATAGGTCCAACTTTCAATTAGAAAGATGATAAAGCGTCACGCGCATGGTGCCCCATGTTTTTTTTCCATGGATCCGCCTATGCGTAATATATCAAATTTAAACCAATGTACAGCATATAATGCCCCACATGTATGACGTTCATGACGTCCCAAACAATCACGAAACGCATATTTGTTTTCTTCAGAAATCCCCCCATTTTCACATCCTTGAATGCGCCTATTATTATTTTTATTTTTATTTTTGTTTTTTAATATATTAAAAGACTACTACATTTGAAGCTCAAAAACGTTTGGGGCATGAAAATCGGTAGAGCCACATGGCGGCAATGACTTTTCAAAAAACACATCACTCAATTTTTTCGGATTTTATTGCCCCCTGCCCCCATTTTTGAACAAAACGGAAAATTTCGGGGTCCAAAAAGAGAGATCTGTCAATGACGCATCAAATGGTTGCTTTTCCCCATCGAAATCGACCTAGGGGTTCTCGAGATCTCTGGGTGGGGGCAGAATCAGACCCCCGCAGGTTAACGTAGTTTTGGCCGCCCGCAGGGGAATACCCTATTCCCTCATATATAATGCAAGCTCAGCGGCGTACGCTTGCCTCTGCGTTCTTCCTTGTAGTAGCTCGTGTCTGACCCAGCACGATTTCGTCAGAAAACAGCCAGCAAGGACGACACACACACACGCACGCGCCGCGCACGCGCACGCGCACGCGCACCCGCACGCGCACACGCACACGCACACGCACACGCACCCCGCACCCGCACCCCAGCCCGCACTCGCACACGCACACGCACACGCACACGCACACGCACCACGCACACGCACTACGCACACGCACACGCCACACGCACACGCACAACGCACACTGAGCAACGACACGCACACGCACACGCCCACGCACACGCAAAAAGAAAAACGACGCAACACGCAGCACGCACACGCACAGACACGCACAACGCACAACGCACACGCACAACGCACACGCACACGCACAACGCACACGCACACGCACACGCACACGCACACGCACACGCACACGCACACAGCACACGCACACGCACACGCACACGCACAGCACACGCACACGCACACGCACACAGCACACGGCACAACGCACACGCACAACGCACACCGAACTACGCACTACGCACACGCAGCACGCACACGCACACGCAACTCGCACACGCACACGCACACGCACACGCAACACGCACTACCAGCCACGCACACGCACACGCAACACGCACACGCACAACGCACCACGCCCCACACGCACACGCACACGGCACACGCACACGCACAAGTACACGCACACGCACACGCACAACGCACACACAACGACGGCACACGCACACGCACACGCACACGCACACAGCACACGCACAGCCACACGCACACCACAGCCACACGCACGCAACGCACAGATTCCACACGCACACGCACACCGCACACGCCACACGCACATCGCACACGCACACGCACACGCACACGCACACGCACACGCACACGCACACGCACACGCAAACGCACACGCACAACCACACCACACGTACACACAAGCATACGCCACACCCACACCAACACCCACACACACACACACACACACACACACACACACACACAACACACACACACACACACACACACTACACCACACACACACACACACACACACCACACACACACACACACACACAACACACACACACACACCACACACACACACAACTCTCTCCTCTCTCTCTCTCCTCTCTCTCACTCTCTCTCTCTCTCTCCTCTCTCCCATCCTCTCTCTCCTCCTCTTCTCTCATCGACTCTCTCTCTCTCTCTCTCTCTTCTCTCCTCTCCCTCTCTCCTCTCTCTCTCCTCCATCTCTCTCTCTCTCTCTCTCTCTCTCTCTCTCTCTCTCTCTCTCTCTCTCTCTCTCTCCTCTCTCTCTCTCTCTCTCTCATCTCTCTTCTCTCTCTCTCTCTCTCTCTCTCTCTCTCTCTCTCTCTCTCCTCTCATCTCTCTCTCTCTCCTCTCTGCTCTTCCTGCTCTCCTGCTCTCCTGCTCTCCTGCTCTCCTGCTCTCCTGCTCTCTCGCTCTCCTGCTTCTTGCTCCTGCTCTCTGCTCTCCTGCTCTCCTGCTCTCCTGCTCTCTACTGCTCTCCTGCTCTCCTGCTCTCCTGCTCTCCTGCTCTCCTGCTCTCCTGCTCTCCTGCTCTCCTTGCTCTCTGCTCTCTCCTGCTCTCCTGCTCTCTGCTCTCCTGCTCTCCTGCTCTCATGCTCCTCTCTGCTCTCCTGCTCTCCTGCTCCTGCTCTCCTGCTCTCTGCTCTCCTGCTCATCTCCTGGCTCTCCTGGCTCTCTACTGCTCTCCATGCTCTCCTGCTCTCCTGCTCTCCGCTCTCTCGCTCTCTCGCTCTCTCGCTTCTCTCGCTCTCTCGCTCTCTCGCTCTCTCGCTCTCTCGCTCTCTGATTCACCCTCTACACATTGTGACAAATAGTCTAACCCCAAACAACTCTGAAAGCTTTGGATAGAGACTACCAATAGGTACTGTAAAACAACGGCCCTGACAACCTTACGCAGTAGCGCCAGAAACGTGATGCCGGCCTTGTCAGCTACCGTCTATCGATCGTCCACTGTCCGCGTCGGACCGCCTGCGCGTCACGGCGTCACATCCATCATCTCACACCAAAGGGCACAAATGTTTCTATTTGACCGAACTGACCTCTGGCCATGACCTGAAGGTCATGCAAGTGTTCGATGATGGCAAGTCGGTGGGTGCACATGCAGATTAAGTCGTCACATCCATCACTGATTAGCAGCAAAACGGCACGTGGGGCACGGAAAGAGATGCGCAGATGTGGCGACACCGCCGCCGGAAATTCAAATGTATGACCGACAACTGTGGGCCGAAGCGAAGCACAGACCGCGGCGGTCAATACAGGTATACAGACATCCGTTACAAGCTATCCAATACGGTATCCGTTACTGTGATTCAAACAGTGGCACTGATCCTGACCTGTGACCTCGGGTCTGTGATTTACGAGGTCACGAGGAGAGGTGGTAATTTTTACAGTATGAGTAGCTCTGGAGATCAAATTTGGGAAATGTCACGATAGCGACCATGAATTTCGGATGCAGCGTGTGGCCTGCTCAATCATTTCTCGGAGTTTTGTAAATCGCCGGGTTCCGCCAACTCGGCGAGTAATTTCTCATACCGATATTGAAATCAAGGGAAAAGTCTGGCGGCCTTTGGGAGCTGTATTGTTTAGTGTCACATATTGCCACTAACGTATAGTATGAATCTGCGTACGAATTTGCACACCACGCTACAGAGTCTTGAGCGAATGTATGCGTTTTTGTTTTACTTATTATCTTTTGAGTGACTGCATGTTAGGATGGTGTGGGCTCTACGTGCGGCAAGCTAGGGCAAGTTGCAAGTTCAACTGCATGGTTGTGTTCTTTGCGACGAGAGCTTTCGATGATACATTTTGATCGATGTTGACGCATACGTATTTATATTTTGTCTGTTAAAAGTTCTCCCCTGCATATGGTAGCACGAACCTGGGTCGGGCTGAATGTGGCCGAATCTGGGCTAACTTGCGTTACATTGTAAGTGGTTATTGCAAATACTTGTTATATATTATTGCAAAGTAAATAATTAGCAACAAGGTATAGAACAACAAGGAAAATCATAGATGCTCGTTGCTGAGAACACGTGGCCTAGAAAACGTTCGTGGTGGATGTAAAGTCGCTTTTGTTGGAGACAAGGTCCAGCGACCAATTTTGTCATAACAGCGTTTGGTTGGAGACCTGTTGCGGGTTGCGCACTGTTGCTTCTTTCCACCCTTCGTTTGTTGTGTCGTGTCGACGGTAGTTAACAGTATATGATGTTAACAGTATATGATGTTAACAGTATATGATTTAACAGTATATGATGTTAACAGTATATGATGTTAACAGTATATGATGTTAACAGTATATGATGTTAGCAGTATATGATGTTAACAGTATAATGATGTTAACAGTATATGATGTTAACAGTATATGATGTTAACAGTATATAATGTTAACAGTATATGATGTTAACAGTATATGATGTTAACAGTGTATGATGTTAACAGTAAGTAGCATATGATGTGGCCTTGTATTATACCTTACGTGTTTGGACAGAAGCAATTTGATTATAAATCACTATCGACATCACTCACGTTACAGAGCTAACTTGGCATTGTATGCAGGCGACTTTTTTATGATGTCATATACTGCTTCCAGACATATACAAAAACGTGAGCAACAACGATACGTTCTCTGACTTCTGAGGGCCCAATATCTGAGGCTCACCAGTTTCACAGTTCTCAGTTCACAGTATTGCTGACTGGGCAGGCCTCGGCTAAGGAATTATCACTGGGGGTGGGGGGAGTTCGAGAAAATGCTGCTAAGGCACATGGCTAAGTGTACTACTTACGGGGCGCAGCCAGGGGGGAGAAGGGGAGCAATTGCCCCCCCCCCCCCCTACGGGTCACGGGGGCCCCGCCGAGATTGGCCCAGATACTATTTGCATTAGCTAAATGGCTTTCAAAAAGTCACAGAGGAGCCCTCAATAGGCAAGGGTCACTCTAGTGCATGACAAGAGCCCTCAGAGACACTTAAGGGCTTCCGAAAGCCGGCCCAGTGGGCCTTTTGGGCATGTCCAGGGGCCCATTGAGCCCACCGAGGGCCCAAAAAACTGTCCAGGGCCTCTCGAGCATGTCCAGGGGCCCATTGAGCCCACTTAAGGGCGCAAAAACATGCCCAGGGACCTTTCGAGCATGCCCTGGGGCCCATTGAGCCCTACTCAGGGGCCCCAAAAACCTGCCTATGGGCCTATAGAGCATGTACACTTGTACAGGGGCCAATTGAGCCTACCCACGGCCCAACAAACCTGCCCAGTGGCCTCTCGAGCATTGTCCAGGGGCCATTGAGTATGTCCAGGGGCCTCTTCAGCCTGGCCAGGGGCCCATTATAGTCTGTTTTGAGGCCTCTTGAACCTGCCCAGGGGCCATTAGAGCCTGCCCAGAGGCCTCTCGAGCTTGCCCAGGGCCCATTGAGTCTGTTCAGGGGCCTCTCGAACCCGCCCAGGGGGCCCATTGAGTCTGTGCAAGGGCCTCTTGAACCTGCCTAGGGGTCATTAGTCTGTTCAGGGGCATCTCGAACTTTCCGAAATGTTCCATTGATCCTGTTCAGGGGCCTCTCGAGAACCAGTCCAGGGGCTATTAGAGTCTGCTTAGGGCCTCTCGGCTTGACAAGAGGCCATTGACTCTGTTCAGAACCCTCTCAAGCTTATCCAGAAGGCCATTAAGTATGTGAACGGGGCCCTCGAGCCTGGCCAGGGGTTGCTAGCCGTCGCCTGGAGCGCCTGCTATAGCTGGAGCGCCGCTAGCCGTGGTCGGCGCGGTCATAATGGGCGGTAATGTGCTGTACTCTGACCCACCTGGTGCAATGTTTTCTTGGGTTTCAAAATGGTTATTGATAAGTCTGATGCGTTTTTGAATTCGGGGGGGGGGTGGTAGAACAAAACAATTTACACATCTTCCTCTCAGGAGAGTGTGTGCTGCAGTATTTGTCAGCCAGGGGCGTCGCCGACGGAGGGTCGGGGGAAGGTCCTGGGCAAAACTTCCGGCACATTAAAAGGCGGGGAGGTTCGACCCCCCGCCTTCCCCCTGGCAGATCAGCTCCCTGATATTTGCCCATTGATTGGTGATCCAGTATAGGAAGCATGCAAAATTCCAGCCCCCTACCTTTATTTTTCCGTCTACCACAAAGGCTCCAAACGTTTTCCCATAGAGTGTACTGGAGACTGCAACTCTGGTGATAGTCACAACATCCTATCTTTGTTAAAGCGTCGTTTTGGTTACAACATCGTTGCTCATTATTCATAATTTAGAATCAACTAATGTAAAATCAGGGGGACACTATACTAACCACTAAGAGGAAAATTTACTCTTTTCCTCAACATCCCCCTCCCTTGTCGTCCCCCCCCCCCCCCCCCCCCACCGAAAGCGAGCGAAGGAACGAATGTTCCTAGTTTTCGGAGTCAAATAAGTTATGTTTAAATGCAACGTTTGATCAATTGTTGTCATGTGCAACGCTAGCGCTTTCCAATCCACCACTGAGTCAAAAAGTCGGCACATTTATGGAAAGACGGCAAAATAATATAGGTATCTATAATTACACTGCGTCAAATTTCGCCACCGTATTTGCGTGTTTCGTTTCCCACTGCGGACGTGTTCGAGTTCGGGACAATTCGAGCAGCAGCTGATGTGCAGCTCTGCGGCGCTGCCGTGTGCCGCGCGCAGGTAAGCGCGCGCGTTGTCAAACACGTTTCCAGCTACCGTGCGCAGGGACCCGGGGGCAGTGGGGGCAACTCCCCCCCACCCCCCACCCCAATTTGGACCTGGGGGAGGCGGCGACCCCCAACTTGGGAGCCATGTGGCGGACCCACCCAGTCTATTTGCATGATATTTTAACTCTGAATTAGATCAGCGGCATTGCCGATGGAATTTTGAGTATGTTTTGTAGAATAAAGGATCAGTTTCAAGATAAAAATAAAAATAAAACAGGAAAAGATAACTTCTATTAAATTTGAAGTTAGTTTGGCAGTTTTCCATTCTCACAGTGGTGACGCATTTATGACGGAGACGCATGTATCGTTGCATTAAAACACTGCTAAATACAGTCAATACATGTCAATGGGATATAAGGTATGTTTCTACGTCGTTACGCCGGTCGAGTCAGTTCACATTTTAGCCACATTCTCACGTTTGGGCAGTTGTGTTGCTTTATAAGTACTACAGCTCATGAAGTATTTCAAAGCACCACAGAGTGAATGAAACCCAGCCTTTATAGTATGGGATACGTCAGGGTTCATTATTAAAGTCAAAAGCTTTATTACCAATCACATTGTGCAATGTCGGCTTTTCTCACCCTACGGTCAGCAGAGTGTGTCGACTTTGTCTCGGCGGTGATCAGAGTGCGTATCGGCTTTGCGCCCTTCCCCCCTCCCCCACCACCAACCCCAGCGGTGATCAGAATGTGTCTCGGCTTAGCCCCCACCCCACCCGAGCCCCGGCGGTGATCGGTGTGTCTCGGTTTTTCCCCAACCACGGCAGTGATCGTGGAGTGCTAGTCGGCTTGCCTCCCGACCCAGGTGGTGATGGTTCGGGTCCGCACTCCCGGCCATAGGCAGGCCGCACAGATACGCGCGCGACGCCGACTGTAAGGGAACTGCATTGGAACTGTATTCAGTTGTGGCAGACAGCGCCCCCTACGTGCAACGCCATCTGTTGACGGCAATGGCTACTGTCACCGGTAGACGAGTAATATAAATATGCACGCGAAATCCGCGCAGTGATCGAAGTGTGTTGTCGGCTGCCCCCCCCCCCCCCCCCCATCTCCGAGGTGCGTTATTTTGTCACTTGTTATATTTTGAGTGACAGCATGTTAGGACTGATGTGGGGCTCTTCGTGGACAAGCTAGGCAGGTTCAAGGGTATGGTGGTGTTCGTTGCGACGAGAGCTTTCGAATGATACCCTTTTTGAACGGTTTTGATGCATATTTATTGATATTTTGGTTGGTAAAATTTCCCCCTGCATATGGTAGCTCGAATCTGGGCCGGGATGAATGTGGACCGAATCTGGGCTAACTCCGTTACATAGGGCCATTAACTGGGGTGGAGGGGCGAAAAACTTCCCCCTGACGAACTTTCGCAATAGTTCAAACACCAATGAAGCTATCAATGTGAAGCTTTAGGTACCTTCTTCTACATCAATTGTACGCCGTATGTGCAAAATGAAGCATTTTTATATATAGTCAATTTAGTGAAGTCACTACACACGATTTTAATGAACAAATCAGCTGAATTTTAACATCGTACAAAGGACATATGTTGAGCACAATGCAATGCAAAAACGTAAAAAGGTAGATAATGACAATTACTACAAAATGGTTTTCTCGGATTGTTGAAAATGTGGGGTTTGAACCACAAAAATGAAAGAAACAAAATTTGAATGCCAACAAAATCAAATTCTCGAAGATATTAAAGAAACGAAATATTTATTAGAGACCCACATATGAGCAATCCCTAAGCCAAATTCAAAACAATACCACCATTTTTGAGCGAATTAGAATCCTAAATGATGCGTAACCCATGACGTGTTTTTAAACTGGGTTTTTCGGTTTAAATGACCAGCTACTAGCAAATAAACGTCACCATGCTGCGTTCTGAGGCAGGAAGGTCAAGAAACATGCATTTTGTATTGATATCTATCAATTTCGAATTTTACCTTGTGTGACCTCACCCTGACCTGAGTTTGACATTAACTTCCCTCAACCCGGCATTGACTGGGGTCTCAGCAAAACACAATTGAATGGGGAGGGGGCGTGTTAACCCGCCATTGACTGGGGGGGGGGGGGCGTTTAATGCCCCCCCCCCCCTTTCCTGATTAATTTTCGCAATAGCTTAAAAACTAATTGTTATATCAACGTGAAACTTCAGGTACCTTCTTATGAATCATTACACGTTTTGTGTTCCAAAATGAAGAAATTTCTTCGACATTTGTTCAAGTTATGGCGAATTTAGTGACATCACTACACACGAGTTTTATACCAAAATCAGCTAAATTTTGCCAGGCAATACAAATGCCACTTTTGAAGAAAAATGGAGACAAAAAACGCCAAAAGATATAAAATTACAACGGCTACAAACTGGCTACCTCGATTTTTTTAAACTTTTGAGTTTTTGACCCAAAAAAAAACTCAAAAACAAAACAATAATGGGGAAAATTATCACAAAATCAGCATTTTCTTAAATATTCAAAAAACCGGAAGATATGTCAGAGAACCATACCTAACCAACCACTATACAAAATTTCAAACTGATATCTCCATTTTGAACTGACTTATGACATCTAAAGTATGGGTAACTCATGACGTCGTATTTTGATATTGCGTTTTTTGGCTTGTATTGACTAGATACAGACAAATAAATGCCACCACTGTATTTCTGAGACAAAACTGGTCTAGCAACATGCCTTTTTGGTTTAGATTTAACAATTAAAGATTTTAACCTTCGGTGACCTGAACTTGACCTGAAATTGACATTTACTTCACGTAAATGAAGTCAAGTGGTAAAATGACTCACTATCGAATTATAGGTTGGAAAATAACTCATAAAACATGTGTTGCATGACTTTCGTAGATATTTTTAGCATAGTGACCTTTTGTGACCTGACCTTGACCTTGACCTTGGCCAACAATCTCACTTTAGCTCATGCAGGATATGTATCATACCTTTGGCAGCACTTTGGGTGAAACTGGTCACAATCAAGGGCTTTGGATGGAAAGTATGGCCCATAAACTCAAATACGCCGATTTTGACCTTTGACCTGACCGTGACCTGACATTTGATCTCACTTTGACATTTTTTAGCATGCTTTAGATTTGTTTCATTGCGATCTTTCAACTGCCGCCTTGCGCGTCTGTCGATTTTGACCTTTTACTGCGGGGGGGGACGTTTAACGCCTCCCCCCTCAGTCAATGGCGTCCTGCTGAGACCCCAGTCCATGCCGGGTTAACCCCCCCCCCCCCCCCCACGGTTATCTTCCGAACCAACATCACAGCGAGACGCGCAAGGCGGCTACCGAAAGCTCTCAATGAGACGAATCTAAAGCATACTCAAAAATGTCCAAGTGAGATCAAATTTCAGGTCACGATCAGGTAAAAGGTCAAAATCGACGTATTTGAGTTTATGGGCTATACTTTCCATCCAAAGCCTTCGATTACGACCATGATCACCCAAAGTGCTGCCAAAGGTATGATACACATCCCGCATGAGCTAAAGTGAGATTGTTGCAAAGGTCAAGGTCAGGTCACAAAAGGTCACTATGCGCAAAATATCTACGAAAGTCATGCAACATATGTTTTATGGGTTATTTTCCACGTACAATTCGACAGTGATAGTAATTTTGCCACCTGACTTCATTTAGGTGAAGGTAATATCAAGTTCAGGTCAAGTTCAGATCACTTAAGGTCAAAAATGTGAATTGATCAATATAAATAACAAAGGCATGTTTCTAGACCAGTTCTGTCTCTGAAATGCAGTGGTGTCATTTATTTGTCTGTAGTTGGTCAATAAAAGCCCTAAAAAGAAATTACAAAATACGATGGCATGAGTTACCCATATACTTTAGATGCCATGTCAGTCAAAAATGATGACATAATTTTTTTAATTTGTAATGGTAGTTTCCCATATGTGGTTCTCTGACATATCTTCCGTTCTTTTAAATATCTTTGAACAACTTGATGATGTGGTCATCTCTCAAAACTGCTTTTTTATTTTTGGGATCATTTTTGTTGTAAATATCTAAGATAGTCATGTTGTAGTCCTTTCCATTTGCTATCTTGTGACGTGTTTAATTGTATTTTACTCAATATATGGCATTTGTACGGTCTGTTAACGTTTGGCTGATTTTCGTGTAGAACTCGTGCGTAGTGACGTCCCTAAATTCGCTATCCCTCGATTTTTTTCTTCAAAATTGCTTTATTTTTAACAGAAGACGTCCAATCGATGTAGAAGAAGGTACCCGAAATTGCACGTTGATAGCGCTATTGATTTTAGAGCTACTGCAAAAATTAATCAGGGGGGCGTTAATCCGCCATTGTCTGGGGGGTGTTTAACGCCCCCGCCCCCGCCCCCACCCAGATAAATTTTCGCAATAGCTGAAAAACTAATAGAGCTATCAACGTAACACTTCGGGTACCTTCTTATAAATCATTGTTACATCTTGTGTGAAAAAAACGAAGAAATGTTGTCGATTTTTTTCTCTCTAGTTATAGCGAATGTCGTCACTAAATACGAGTTTTACACCAAAATCAGCTAAACTTTGCCAAGCCGTACAAATGCCACATTTGAAGCAAAATGCAATCGGAAAAGCGCCAATAGATAGAAAATTGCAAGGGCTGCCAACTGGCTATCTCGTGTTTTTTTCTTTTAAAGATTTTTTGACCCACAAAAACTAAAAAAACGTTTTTTTGGGGGAAATTATCACAAAATCAAATTTTTCTAAAATATTTTAAAAATCGGAAGATATGTCAGAGAACCATACCTAGGCAACCAGTATAACAAATTTCAAAGCGATATCTCCATTTTTGACTGACTTATGACATCTAAAGTAAGGGTAACTCATGACGTCATATTTTTTCATTGCGCTTTTTTATTTTATTGACCAGATACAGACAAATAAATGCAGGCACTGTATTCCCGAGAGTAAACTGGTTCATAAACATGCCTTCTTTATTTATATGTATTAATTCCACATGTTGACCTTCAGTGACCTGAACTTGACCTGAACTTGATAATACTTCACGTAAGTGAATTCAGTTGGTAAAATGACCATCACTATCGAATTCTACGTAGCAAATAACCCATAAAACATGTGTTGCATGACTTTCGTAGATATTTTGCGCATAGTGAATTTGTGTGACCTGACCTTGACATTGACCTTTGCTAACAATCTCACTTTAGCCCATGCGGAATGTGTAGACTACCTTTGGCAGCACTTTGGGTGATCATGGTCGTAATCGATGACTTTTGCTTGAAAGTATGGCCCATAAACTAAAATACGTCGATTTTGACCTTTGACCTGACCGTAACCTGACATTCGACTTCACTTTGAAATTTGTGAGCATGCTTTAGATTTATCTCATTGATAGCTTTCGAATGGCGCCTTGTGCGTCTCTCTGCGATCATTGGTTCCGAAGATAACCAGGGGGCGTTTAACGCCCCCCTCCCCCAGTCAATGGCGTTCGGCTGAGACCCCAGTCAATGCCGGGTTAAACGCCCCCCCCCCCCCCCCCCCGTCAATGGCAGGTTAAATGAGGTCAGGTGGTAAAATCACTATCACTATCAAATTATACGTGTAAAATAATCCATAAACATGTGTCGCATGAGTTTTTTAGATCGTTTGCGCATTGTGACCTTTTGTGACCTGACCTTGACCTTGACCTTTGCCAACAATCTCACTTTAGCTCATGTGGGATGTGTAATATACCATTGAGAGCACTTTGGGTGATAATGGTAGCAATCGAAGGTTTTGTATGGAAAGTATGGCCCATATACTCAAATACCTCGATTTTGACCTTTTACCCGACTGTGATTTGACATGTGACATCAATTTTATAATTTTGAGTATGCTTTTGATGTGCCTCATTGAGATATTTCCCATGCCGCCTTGCGCGTCTCGCTATATCTATTGTTTACTGACTTATGGCTCCCTAAGTATGAGTAACTCATGACGTCTTTTTGTTTAATTTCGTTTGTTGGCTTGTTGTGACCAGATACAGAGAAATAAATACCACCACTGTATTGCTGAGACAAAACTGATCTAGTCTACAAAACTGAACAAAACTGATGCCTCTTTTATTTAGATTAACAAAATTTCGAATTTTGCCCTTATGTGACCTGACATTGACCTGAACTTCACCTAAGGGTCATGATATGAAGTCAGGTTGTGAAAATGACTACTACTATCGAATTATACGTGTAAAATAACCCAAAAACATGTGTCGCATGACTGTCGTAAAACTCTTGCCAATAGTGGCCTTTTGTGACCTGACTTTAACCTTAAACTTTGCTTACAATCTCACTTTCGCTTATGCGGGAAATGTATTATACCTTTGAGAGGCCTTAATGTGATAACGGTATGCATATAAGGTTTTGAATGGGAAGTATACCCATTAGCTAATCAACTCAGATACCTCGATTTTGACCTTTGACCTAACCGTGACCTGACATGTGACCTCAATTTTAAATGTTGAGTATGCTTTAGATGCGTCTCATTGGGAGCTTTCGATTGTCGCCTTGCTCGAGGTTTCTCGAGTTCTTGCTCGTGGACTGAGCTCGAGGTTGGCTGCAGACCCAGTAATTTCGGGGCTAAACCAGTTAAAACCAGTTATGGCTTCAGTTTAAACCAGTTATGGCTTCAGTTAGAACTTAGAATGTACCGGTCAGCCTAGTAGGTGCTGGACCATTATTCACCGTTGGATCATCGTATGTTGGCTTGGAAACCCAGTGTTCATCGGAGCTTGGTGGTTTGGAGGCTTGTTTAGTGAAAGGTCTGCTGGGACTGTTTGCTTTTGAAGTATGATGCTGAAGAGTTCAGTAGCACTGTTATTTATTTAGTTATCAAGTTGCACCTGTATTCGTTCAAGGTGAAACTGGTGTTTTGGGGTGTTTATGGGGCACTGTTAAAGGGAATAGTTCACCTTTAACATGGGGTTTTCAACTGAGATGACTGATTTGCAGAGCATATCGAAAAATGGGTTGTGTGAAAGAATTAGCTCCCTTCGTTAACCCTATTCCCTGCAAGCGGCCAAAATTACGTTAACCTGCGGGGGGGCAGATTCTGCCCCCCCCCCCCCCGCCCAGATATCTCGAGAACCGCTAAGTCTATTTCGATGGGAAAATGTCATTTGATTCGTCATGACCAGATTTCTCTTTTTGGACCCCGACATTTTTGTTTTGCTCAAAAATGGGGGGGGGGCGAAATACGACAATTTTTGGTGTTTTTTTTAAGTCATTGCAGCCATGTGGCTAGACCGATGTTCAGACCCCAAACGTTTTTGAGCTTCAATTGTACTTGTCTTTAATATACCAAAAGACAAAAATACAAATAAAAAGTCATAGGCGTATTCAGGAAATGTAAAATGGGGGGGGGGGGATTTCTGATAAAAAAAGATGTGCTGTTGGTGATTGTTTGGAATGACATGAACGTCGCATGTGGCCATTATATGCTGTAATTTGTTAAATTGAATATATTGCGCATAGGCAGATCCAGGAAAAAAACACGGGAGGCACCATGCGCGTAACGCTTTTATCATCTTACTAATTTGAAATTGGGCTTAATTTGAGGGCTTAATTTTAATTTAATTCACCTCCCATTTTGTATCCTGAGTGCGCCTCTGCCAAAAAAAAAATATGTACAATCCCAGTATCTATGATGCAGATTGCATTGAAATTGTTTCTGACGCATTTATTGCACTGCAAACCACAAAGGAAGTATGCGCCGCAAAACCACATTCGTAACACCCTCCCCAAAACAGGAGCCTGGAACCGCCTCTACTGGACTGATTTTTTCCAAATTTCGATAACACGCACCATTCAATTTTGGGAAAAGTCACAAAGTTTCAAGACGCTAGACTGAACGGTTTAGAAGCGGCAAGTGAAAAACCAACGGGGGGGGGGCAGAATCTGCCCACCACGGGAATAGGGTTAAGTAATTTTGACATGATTATTTTTCCCCTTTTCAGTGGTGCAGCCAGGGGGCTGCATTAGGGGCTAAAGCACCCCCCGTCGCGGCTCAGAGGGGCCCATCTCGGGTCTGAAAGGGGCCCATCGTGGACTCAGAAAGGGCCCATTTCAGGCCTGATAAAACCAAATTTAGCCTCAGAAAGCGAGCATCTCAAGTCCATAATTTGTTTTAGGGGGCCCATCAGCCAATGCTAAGGGGCCCACTTCGGTTAGCCACCCCCGTCGTAAAATCCTGGCTGTGCCCCTGCCACTTTTAGAAGATAAGTTTCATTCCCCCGAAACCTCTTCGGTAGTAGGTCGCTACCTCCGCCGGGCGGGCGCCGGAGGTAGGTACACTCTCTGTCACGTAGTATCTGATCACGACGCCTCGTTAATATCCGCTCAGCCTCCCGGGCGGAACGGCGGCCCCTTGTCAGAGACTATACTTGGCGTCAGGCGGAGCGGGGCAGAGCCAGAACGCCAGCTGCTATCGTATGATTTATCGTGAAATACAAAGAGAAACTTACTTCTTTCTCCACATATGTCCATCAGTTGTCCAAACCAAAGTCATATTCGTAGTTTTGAGCTCAGGGTGCACCGTATGGTTGAATTTCAAGTCAACTTTCAAGGTGACCTATTGCCTTTAAAGGGAATAGTGCACCTTGGAAAAAGTACGTGGAATGATGAAAAGAGTGTCCTGATTACGGTTCTGGCATTCGTTTTTGCGAAAAAGTATCAATTTGTCATAATTTGCCAAATATTGACATGTATACGTGTGACGTCACAACCATCTTGCGTCACCAAAATGAGTTGTGACGTCATACCGGCAAAAGTCTATCCTTTAATAATAATATGAAAACAACACTACTACAACAAGACGTAACAAACTCGTTCGCTGGGCAATTTGTGATAATTTGAAAAACAAATTATTCATAATTTTACATTCGTGAAATGTGAATGTTTGCACTATGGCGTTGCATGAGTGGAGTTGGAATGGCGTTGCGTGAACCTGAAGTCACACCCATAAATGTGCATGTGCATAAATATATGTGCTATACCCATAAATGTGTGTGTGTGTGTAAATAAATGTGTGAATGTGCTTCTACTGCAGCACGAAGGTGGTGCCGAGCACCGGCACGGCGCGGGTTAAAGTACCATCAAAATGCACACAAATACAGATTTCTCCCCGGATTTGACCCACTTTCTCGTCCAAGTTGGGGGGGAGGGGCTGAAGCCAAGTTGGGGGGCTGAAATCCCCTCAACTGAATAGGAAACTACACCCCCGTTATAGAAACTAGTTACCTAAGCCGGCGTTCTATTTGGCACTATCGCAGTTCCATGTTTCGCAATCTTGCTGGAACACCTCTTACAGCTCACAACATTGTAAACTTCAACATGTCACTGAATTCCCCATGTATTAAGCCAACATAACCGAAATGACATCAGCCAAAATAATTGTGTAACCAACCACGCAAAGATAAAACAAAGCCTCGCTGAAACTGCATGCATAAAACACACACTCAGCATCCAGTGGTAGTCTCACGTAGATGGCCAACGAGTCGACCAGTCTAGATGAAGGCGACAAAGGAGGTGACCAGTCTAGACGTAGATGACCGAGGAGGTAGCGGCCAGTCTGGACGAAAGTGACCAATGCGGTAGCCAGTGAAGCTGAAGGCGACCGAGGAGGTGCACAGTCTAGACGAAGGTGACTGAAGCCGTGAAGCCCGTCTGCAGGGAGGAGTAGCTTCGGCGGTAGGAGTGCAGCTCGAGCACCAGCCGCCTGCCCTCGGAGGTGAACATCTGGTTCTGCAGCTCAGAGCCACACTTGACGTATTCCGGGAGCGAGTCGCTGTCCAGATGCAGCGTCATCCAGTCCCAGTAACACCTGCTGCCGCTGCGGTAGATGACTTTGACCGTGCCGAACTGGATACGGACCCGCTTGCCGGCAGGGGCGGTGACGATCCAGACGCAGTGTTCTCCGGGCGGGTACAGCGATGGGTAGTTAGGCGAGGTGATGGTGCCCGGACTGGTGATGTCCTGGTCGCCACACGTCGTGCCGTAGTACGTTCCCGTGACCGTCTCACAACGCGTGCCGCTGGTGCCCGGCGGACACACGCACGCGCAGGCGTCGTTCAAGTAGCCACCGTTGCGGCAGATGGGCGGGCATGTGCAGGAGGCGTCGCAGTTGTACATCAGGTTCGCAAGCTGCTTGTCGCGGTGCGAGAGACCTTCCCGCTGGCCGATGACGCCGGCCAGGCGTAGGTCGTTGACGACGATGGTTGGCAAGCCGTTCTCGCCGAAGCCGAAGCCGCCGTAGTGCATGACAGAACTGAGGTCGTACTGCACGCCAAGTGCCTGCTCGGACGTCGCGATCTGGAAGTTGTTCCCGTAGCCGCTCCTGACATTCTCCATAAGGACTGAGATGTACGAGTCTCGGTCGCGGCGCGACTGTTCGTGCCAGAAGCCAATCGCGTGGCCGATCTCGTGCGCCACGATTCCGAGGTAGGCGCAGCCGGGACCAATACTCAATAATTGCCCTCGAGACGTGTTGATTCGGCCGATGTACGACCAGCAGCCGCCGGAGCGGATGAACCGCAGATGTGGTCCGCTTCGGTAGCTCTCGCGTCTCTCGACGAAGGTGAGACAAGTGGCCGATCGCCAGTGGTTGATGGCGGAGAGAATTACTGAGCGGTCGTTGGACGATGACGACGTAATGACGAACGGCACGACACCGTTGGGCCAGATCCCGGTGAGTTGACCTTTTCGATTCAGGCGCTGTTGATCCGTGAGGAGGATGTCGCCCTCAAACAGTTCCTCGATAGAGCCGTCTTCCAGGGTGGCGTTTAGAGGGGCGTCTCCCATACCGAAGGGAGGCACTGGTAGGTCTTCTTCCGGTCCGCTGTAGCTCCCGTTTAGGGGTGCGACGTCGAAAGGATCCGGCGATGGTAGCGCGGCCGAAGCCACGGACAGGAGACTTACCAGCAGTATGCAACGCATGGTTGAAGAGTGAGGAGGACCGGCTGGGTGGCATTTTATAGGTCCGGAGCAGCGATCACATGACATTACGTGTCCTATGGTAAGGCATCGTCAGACCTCTGACGTCAATCTGTTGATAAATCAGCGACGTTTGATTTGTCGCACGTGACAGGGTCGGTCGGATGGAGACATTTGTGTGGGGATGAGGGCGGGGGCCCGTGGCATAATGGTATTTTGCAACGGCACAGGTGTATGCATACCATTTATCAAACTAGCTCGATGGAGATAAAGAAGAGTGGCGAATCGGTACAGAAATGTTGAACAAAGAACTAAAACACATTGAATGATTGCAGAAAAGTAGCACAACTTGTGGTCCTAAAGACAATATAGGCAGTACATGCAGTATGAAATTGCGATGTTGTCAAATCACAACAAAGTTTCTGCATTATCTGGCAAAATAAGGCTAACTTATAACGGGATATTTTCGTCAGAATTGTGCTGCCAAAGCCTGTGAATACGGCATGCATGCAACTTGCTCTTTTTAGATGCAAATGATGCATACGCATATAATTTGTATGCATGTGACTTATAGGCGTACACAAGGAGGGGAGGACGGGACAATTCCCCCCCCCCCCCCCCACCCACCTCTGAAGGTCTGTACGTGTCCCCTTTGGTCGAAAAAATTAATGATTTTTTTTAGGGGATTTTTTTGAAAATATGCCCTATTAAAAATATAGTGGGCAAATCCGGTGACTTTTTTTGTGGGTACCTTATGCCCCTCTGAGCAAAAATTGCCCCTCCCGGAGTGAATTCTGGGTACGCTACTGATGTGACGTCACTTTGTCTACAGGATACTCATTGAATGTACACACTAACTCGCTCCTACCAGCGATGTGCCAAGTCGAGAAATGATCGACACGGTAAAAAGTCAAGCTAAGCACCAGCCAACGCGTCATCACATGCTAGTTAGTCTCGATACCAAGGAAACTGGCAGAAACGCCAAGCCAAAAGCGCTTTCTGTAACCAGCCACGAACCACCAGCCTGACACAACAACAGAACTGGGATTGACATACGATGATCAAGTAACGTGTTCTACCCACATCTCCAACCTGAATGAACAGCTGGAAAGCGACGCCCGTGCCTCCAAGCGCTGGCAGGAAATGGCAGGTAGTTGTTAACTACGGTGTCCACTAACTAACTACGTAAACTACGGTGTCCAGTCCACTGGCAAACACTGCGAACTGCCGTCTCGTAGTTTCGTAGTTTCGTAGTTTCGTAGTAACGTAGTTTCAGGGGCGGATCGAGGGAAGCAACGGGGCTGGCAGCCCCCCCCCCCCCCCCCACCCCGCCAATGTAAATTGGCGCCCATGCGCCAAGGCGTATGGGGCACTAGTTTTGCGCCTAAGGCGCAATCTGGGTTCCGCAGGCGCACCAGGAGTGACATATTACGCGCCTCAGGAGACACCTGATGCCTTCAAACATCCATGTTATCATACACTAGACATGCACACAATGCCCTCTTACCTGATGCCTCGACACACTGGCGGATCCAGGGGGGGATTTAGGCCCCCCCCCTCAAAGCCCAAAGTGGCCTGTTTGCACCCTCCCCCCCCCCCCCCCACAAAAAAAAAGACCAAGCCTCACATGAAAAAAACGATCGGTAATAATGTATGACTTTGCCTTTGTGCCATAAATAAAAGTTTCGATGGAAACAAATATCTGAGGCCATTCTTATGATAAAAAATCGAGCCGTGGCTCGATTTTTTTTTTAAAAGGAATGGCCAGTCAGGACTGGAAATTTGTTATATTTGGGCAGTGTGTAAAATACCTGCATATTATTTGGCTTTGCGGCTTGGGTGGAGCTTCCCAGACAAAGTTGGTGGGGGCCAAATACCATATTGGCCGGATGTTTTCCATTATTGAGGTGAAAAATTGTCATATTAATGCCAGGAAACCTTCAAGTCTGACAAAGGTTGGTGGGGCATAACAAAAACTTGGTGGGGCAGTGGCCACACCATGTGAATAGGAAACTCCACCCGTGCTTTGCTGTTGCATTTCCGAGGCGCTGTTTCGACGCTAAAAAAACTCCCGCGCCGGGTCCTGAGGCCATTCTTTAAAAAAAAACGAGCCACGGCTTGATTTATTTGTATAAGAATGGCCTCAGTCATTGATCGTCTTTAAGACGAGCAATCAGGGCCTCGTTTCATAAAGCTTTTGGCGTACCTTACGAAATGCGTGAGTTACGCCATCAAAAGCTACGCACCGTAAATTAGTCCGTTTCACCAAGGTGCCGACGGAGTTGTTTACTCCGGCGCAGTTTGCGTTGCTGGCGTAAACAATCAAGGGTGTTTTAAAAATTGAAGTGTATTGAAAGCATTATAATAAACATTTGTTTTTAATGCAATTATTGAAATTGGAATCATAGAAATATTATAAAAATATTTGTAAAATAAATAATGTTGAAATATCGTTTCTGAGTAAATAAATAACAAATATTTTCTGAACCCAGGCGAAAGCCATTAGAGCTGCCATTATCGAGCCCACGTATCCAGTGTGAGAATTTAAAGCCCGCACGTATGTGGGTTTAGTGAAAAGCTCGCGTGATTCTCGTTTTTTGTTCTTATTTAATGAATACATTACTAGTAAATCAAATTAATAATACGCTTTCTATCGCATGTGAACAGTCATGGCGATAATGCCGATAGAACCACCAACAGAAATCCTCGTCTACAAAATGAATCGGACATATTGCCACTTGCCAGCACGCAACGCAAAACGATGCGAGACAGATTTACTTTATATATATATACATGTAATCCAGGCTCGGATCCAGGCAGAGGGCGCTAGGGTCCCCCCCCCCCCCCCCCCGAGCCCGAGTCCCGCCCATGTCGTGCCATACAAACGCGCCCGTAGGGCGCAACTTTTTGTATGTCGCCCCCCCCCCCCCCCCCCTGACTGAAATCCTGGATCCGCGCCTGTAACCTGCCACCGTCGAGACTATTGCCCGCATCTTCATTTGAGGTCGTCCAAAGCATTGTTTGTCGATTGTGTCGATTGCGGATTTACTGATCTAATTGTGGTTAGTGTGAAACAGTCCAGTGTATAGATGGCAGCACATAAAACAGATGAGAAGCTAATATGATGACAAGTCATGATGACACGTCATGACATGTCATGATGACAGATGGCTTATCTAATAGGAAGTTCACTGACAACAAATTGATGTGTTCAGCCACGCCACCAAAACACACAAACTCAGACACTGACGCCTTTATTGATCAGCAGTCAGTATAGATGTCAGCAACAGTGCCTTGGAAATTCCACAATTTGCCTTAATTCGGTGAAAACTCAATGATGATCTCATTCAACACACAGGTCCATGGTGGCACTTGTCTTCAAGGCCTCGCTCATAGCTTCAACTGTATCTTACATTGGCCTTACATCACAGTGTTGCTCCCAATATCCATATTTGTTCAGCATTCATCCACTCTTAACTGCAGCTTGGCATGAACAGACATTTTCCTACCAATTTCACTCACCCGCTGCAGACAACTGATAATGTTTGTTCCAGAAGAAGTCACTGTTCACTGGTCACATTGGTCACATTAGCGTTTGCAAGAGGCAATTGAATATGCTATAATAAATGGCAAGCATTCAGCATACCTATACAATAGGCTTAGTAAGTTTTGTGTGATGTGATTGTTGATGACATCAACATTTTTGACATGACGTAGATGATTCTGGCTAAATATATTATTACTGGCTAAATATATGAATAACTAATGATTGGAATCAAATGTTGAGGCACTAGGTGACTGAAATGAGATGTCTGAATTTTCAACTTTGACAACCACAGTTTACAAAAGTAATAGATAGGTTTAAGAATGTTGGTCATCATGCACCTATAGATGCATGGTGACCAAAATTTGGGAAGGTGTGTATCAGTGGGGAAGATTGCAGTGTCAACACATCTATGTCTCGCCACAGTATCTGCTGTATTGTCCAATGTGTGATGGTCATT
Organism: Chirona hameri; assembly: GCA_036785665.1. Taxonomy (NCBI): domain Eukaryota; kingdom Metazoa; phylum Arthropoda; class Thecostraca; order Balanomorpha; family Balanidae; genus Chirona; species Chirona hameri. The sequence continues at coordinate 23,453 of JAXIVJ010003036.1, forward strand.
AGTATTGCATTAGTAATCATATTAGTATTAGCATTGGTAATGCCAGAGAAATAAAACTAACCCCAGACTTGGCTTGCATTAGCATTTCCTGAGTATTGACATTGGTAAGGGTTAGTTACACCTTAGTTTGCATGAGTTTTACCTTAGGGCGGGCTTAGCATTAATGATTATTACCTTAGTAAGGGTTAGTTTTGCTAGTAAGGGCCTGAGTGTTACTGTCATGAGTTATGACAACTCATGTAAATACTCAGGCAAAACTCATCCTTGTTTGAGTTTTGCCTTGGTATTGCATGATAAATACTAAATAAATGTGAGTTTTACTGAGTGAGTTTTGACAACTCAGGCAAGGCATGAAATGTGAGCATTTTTTCCAGTATACATGTTAACCTGGCCAATTCACAGCTTACCTAAAAAACATGAGCTCATGAAAATAAAACAACTTGAACTGGTGAACTTGTATGTTTGTGGCTTAATTACCTGTGAGCCATGCTTGTGTCTCCCTGTATCATGGTCAATAAATGTTACATGTTATGTTCAAATTATTAGCGTGGCTAATGTACAAAAGAACCAAATACAAATAACCATGAAAAATCACCATAAGTATGATACCCAACTGCCAGTCGGCATTACGCTATCATCTTGCTCACTACTACTGGTCAGAGAAGTCTTGTAAATCATGTTAATTTATTGAAAACAATGCTTGCCATCTATTACAACATTGCACAAATGATATGAGACTACAGTGAATTATAAATCAATTCTTACAAACACATGTATGTCATGAGGTGGTCCACATGGTATTTGAGACACTCAAATTCTTCAGAGATTCAACTAATACTTCAGTTTCTTGCTTCACATAAATATCTTGCTATGCTCTTGAAGTAAGTTTCAATGTAAAATCATCACACCAGCCTCTAATATCGCCGCCAGGCTCACAAAATATGCCAGCAATGCAATCAAAACCACTTTCAAGGCCATCGGAGCACTAAAACAACGCAACAAATCCTTGCGTTGCTTTTTACCGAAAATCAAGGCCCTGAAATATTATTTGACATAAGCTACGCCCTTTTATGAAACGCAAATGCCGTAACTTACGAACAATTCGGTGTTTTGACGTAAATGAAGCGGCGTAGTTTCAATGGCGTAGCTTACGTCGGTTTTTTCTTTATGAAACGGAATTGGAGTAGGCTACGCCAAAATCGGCGTCAACTACGTAGGTTCGTAGGTTACGCCGCTTTATGAAACGAGGCCCTGGGGTAGTAAAATGCCCCGTCATGCTGGACGACGTCGGACAACACAATTTTTATTTTTCTTGCCAGGTTGGCTATTTTTTCATCACAAATGATCCATCAGAGGAGCCACATGCTACATTTTTGTATGCGTGTGCTTATTACATCGAATCGTGGGATGTTCGAGGGCAATTTCTACTGAATTGGTTCACACATGAAAATGCGCAGTCTACCAAAAAAAATGTGCGTCCCAGTCTACCAAAAAAAATACGCGTCCCACATAGCAACAGTGATATCAGTTTGTCAGCATATTAGACCACAAATATAGTTGTTTTTATAGACCATACAAAACTACCAAGTTGTCTGCAAACTATACTATTTCAGTCGACAGCGGTTTTGGAGAACCGCGGAAGACCACTCATTGACTTTGAACGGGAGACTCTCCGCCGTCCAACCCGCGGATCCGCTGGTTTTATCAGTCAACTTCGCTGCATATTAGAAATGGAATAAATTTTGGAACAAATTTAGAAACCCAGAGTATATTTTAGATTGTTGACCAATGACTATGGAGGCATGATGGCAGCATTTTAAAATCTCGATTTGGAGTGATCGCCGCTTTCGGAAGCGACGCATGTGATTTATTTTAGCAATTCTGTGAAGCACCTCCTTCAGAGTGCAAGGTGAGGTTAAGTTTAAATAATTAATAATATAGTTGCTAAAAAAATGGATAAAATAAATCGCATAGCAAGTAGGGTAAACTTAACATGTCCACACATCATACTTGGCACGTTACTGGTGGTGATGTGGTAATTTGGGACATCTCAAGACATCAAACTTCAATGTTATTCGTGGTGTGTTGGTGTCTGAAAGTCATCCCAGGCAAAGGGTTGTCAGTTTGAAGGGAGAAAACGGTACACAACTGTAACCCCGGACACGCCCTAACAACATACTGTCCATGCTATTGGTGATGTAGTGTGTCGGTATCGACTTTATCACCAATAGCATGAAAAGTATGACATTAGGATATGTCCGGTGTTAATGGTGTCTATCCTACCTGTAAAAAGTCTGATTAAATTAAAAACTGCTTGTATTTGACCTTTGGTTCAGTAATTCACCCCCTGCTATTTCATGGTATTGGTGGTGTATTGGTGTCTGAAAGTTGGTGTCTGAAAGTCATCCCAGGCAAAGGGTTGTCAGTTTGAAGGGAGAAACAGGGTAAACAGCTAACCCCAGACACGCCCTAACAACATACTTTTCATGTTATTGGTGATGTATTGTGTCCAGCATTGGAGTTTTGGCCATTTTCTGAACTTCTTGGGTCCAAAGAATTTTGCTCTCTTATTGAATTTGGCAATTTTTACTTTCCAAGTTAAATATTTGTTTTCTTCCAAACATGAAAATATTAAACTTCCCAACAAGAACATTTTACTCTCCACCTATGCATTTTTACTCTCTGGGACCAGGTTGTGAAACGAAAAATCCAGCACTGCCAGTATCGATTTTCTTTTTCTTTTTTCTTTTTTCTTTTTTTTTACAGTTGTAGACCGGATTCCACCGGCGGTATATTTCGTTGAAAAAAAATGGCATTGTAGCAAACAATTGTAATATAAACGTAATACAAGTAGGTATATAGATATATAGATGGCGCTACCATATGGGAGGGGTATAAAGGATGAGACAGTTAGTTTTGTTAGAGGGTGAGAAGTGTTAGTTGTTAATGTTAGAAAGAGGTTAAGGTAGCACCATCAAGGTTAACAAAACATGATGAAAACAATGTCACATAAAACAAAATAATACAAACAAGATATGAAATAAGGACGGCGGTATAGGTGGCAGCATAGGTGGCGCAGGTGGCGCCGTCAGGCGGCGCTCCAGCTCGGAGAACACGGGAACAACGGGGAGCGCGTGCGTACCGTTCACCAGCCAGCACGTTACTCGCTCCAACCAACGCTCCAACCATGTAGGCGGAAGGCGGACAGGCCTCCGCCGAGTCCTTCGGAGCGTCTCAGGGCCGAACTCCGACAGCCGGATCTCCTTCCCGACCGCCATCCGGTACCGGGGCGCGTTCGTCGCCATCAGTGCATGCTCATTTCACATCTTCACCTGGAAGGGGTGGCGACAGAGGGTCTTCTGCGTCCCCGTGGCGTCCGGCGCCGGCTCCCTGTACCGGGTCATCAGGTCAATCAGCGCCGAGCCGTCCTTGTAGAGACGGTAGCAGGTAGACCGTCCCGGTATGCTGACCTTCTCCACCCCCTGACTCAGCTTCATCCGCGGCTTGTCGTTAACCTCCATCTGCCGCTGACACGTCTGACACGTCAGTCGCCTGCCAGTCTCGGCTGCCACCGTCCACCGGTCACTAGAACAACCGGCCGACAGCCAGCAGACGGCAGCTCCCAGTACCACATCGCTGGGCAGATTTCCAGATTTGGCCATCTTTCTGGCCGGCCGGACACGTTGGCGGCTCAGAGCTGGGAACGAAGGTTGAAGAGTCCTGGTCAGGCAACAGGGTGGGTAAAGTCAGGACGGACAGTGTGTTTGAATGGCCATTGAAATATATTACAATGCAATTAGCAAAGAAAAACTAAAACTGAAATTATGGTGCAAACATCATATCCTTATTGCTACTAACACCTCCTCAATTTCAGCTTTCATTGGGCGTCGCAGGGCAGGGTATAGGACTACAGTGATTCCTGAGGCCCCGCCCTGCAATCCCTGAATATATACATAAATAATGGATGAACTTGGTGGACAACTTGGTAGGTAGGACTTAACCTGATACAAAACTAATAGGAATCAATAAAAAGTTTCTTAATGACTTTCTTGAAGAATGATTTGCCAAACGGAACATCTCTGATATCTGGTATTGGTTGGGCAACAATTATATTCCAAATTAAGGGAGCTCTGCAGAATAGTGAAAACTGACGATAGTTATACATTCTATAATTGGGGACAACTAGTCCAGTCGCAGATAAATTTCGTTCAGAAAAATGCTGAGATATTCTAGTAGATCGAGTTGGTACGTGTAATGTAAACTTCTTAGCAATGACACATGGTAGTGTCCCCCTCAAGAAACCATGCAAGATATTTAGGATCTAGTACATCAGTAAATTTCAGAAGATTTAGGTCCCGAAATAGCGCCGACGTGTGAAATCTAGCAGGCACACCCGCAATTAAACGAACCGCGCGCTTCTGTGCAACAATGATCGGATGTAGCGTGACGTCATAGTTAGATCCCCATACGCATACACAGTACGTCAGGTAGGGTAGAATCAGGGCATTATACAACATCACTAGGAGATTGTTATTCAAAAGATATCTAGATCTGCCTATAACACCTACATGTCTACTAATGATCCCAGATAACTTATTAACATGGGACTTAAACTTCATATTTTCATCTATAAGTACCCCTAGATATTTCACTGTGTGAGCACGAATCAACTCTGAATTACCCAATGGAATTTTCAGATCATGAACTCCAGCACTGTTGGTATAAACCTGGTAAAATGTTTTATGTACTGATAAGGAGAGCCTATTTGCGCTCCTTATCAGTACTTATCAGTACTTCATCACCATTAGCATAAAACATATGGCATTAGGATGTGTCTGGTGTTAATGTTGTCTACCCTACCTGTAAAAAGTCTGATTAAATTAAAACTGCTTGTATTTGACGTTCGGTTCCGTAATTCACCCCCCCCCCCCCCCCCCCCTAAGCTGGTGCGGCGACTGCCCCATCAACTTTGAGTTTGACCCCACCATTTTTATGTTCTGCCCCACCAACTTTTTTTTCCGATTTGAAGGCTTCCTAGTGTTAAACTGTTCAATTTTTCACCTCAGCCATGCAAATCAACCATCCAATATGATATTTTGCTCCACCAAGTTGCTCTGAAAAACTCCACCCATGCTGTCTATGAGATAGTCTGGGGGGTCCAGGGGCGCGACAGCCCCTGGTAGGTTCTGCAGCGCAGCGAGCGAATGTGAGCGGCACGTTCTAAACATGGGTCCCTGCGACCTTAACCCGCGCACTGCAGGGGGGTTGATTCCCCCCCCCCCCCCCCCCTCAGGTTTTTCAAAGATAGCGAAAAAAACGGCGGCGCACAGCGCCGCCGAGTTTTGATACACCTGTTAGGACATCAATTGCGCACACTTTGAGAAAAAAAATATGTTCGGGTCATCTCAGGTCAGGTCACCAGACCAGGTCAAGTGACCCCACCACCAAAAATGTTTGCAGTTGTGCCAAAGCCAGAGTTTTTCACCGATCAGGTTGAAACTTACAGGATGTCACGAGGGCATCAGTACTTACAATTCGTATCTCTCGGAATTTTAATATCGGTGATCTAAGGTCAGGTCAATTTCGTAACCTCCCCATAATAAGTCAATGGGGAAATATACAAATGCTTCCTATTTCAAGGATATGCATGGTACTAGTCCAATTACTTCTGGGTCATGTTATTATAGTATATTATTGATGATCCAAGTGTAAGTTTTGTTCAGTGACCCCTATTGGGTCATTTGAGGTCATGCGAGGTCACCATCACTTTTTTGTCAATAACTCTCGGCATAATGAAGATAGAGAAGTAAAACAGACATCAATGTGTTTGTCTCGTCGAGACACGTCTTCCCATATGCAACATGCCCTACTTGGGTCACCACTTGACCTTGACCTTAGGTCAAATTGTTAAGTTGACTTAACAAGGTCACCATATATATCATTCAAAGCGCCTTGACAATATAAACGCAATGACGTAAACAGTTTTCCGTTATCTTTATTAGATAAAAAGTTAATTGCAAAAAACGATTTAGCAAAAAAACGGATTTTTTTCTTTTTGACCTCTGGAGCCTCAAAAATTGATCTGAGATCAAATCTGAGGACACCTCAGCGATTAGAAATTTAACTGGCTGGCGTTTGCTTTTTCCCGTTTGTTTCTAACTCTTATCGTTTCTGAGATATATGGGAATTTATGAAGCGATGTCCTAAAACAGGAAAAAAATGGAAAATTTGACCTTTGAGGACCTCTGGTGACCTCAATTTTGACCTGACTTTAAAAAACACTGAATACTTTCGATAGAACATGTATGAAGCTATCAAATGCCTTTTTCCGCTTCTCGCTACGTTGCGTATTTTTCGAGATCTCAGGGGAGGGCGGAAATCAACCCCCCCCCCTGCAGTTCGTGTTCGGCGCAAAGCCCCTGCAGTGCGCGGGTTAATTGCTGTAAATGTTAGGTCAAGTTTGATTATGTATCGTATGATTGGTTATTAGTTATGGTTATAGTTATAGTTGGTTATGTATGATTATGTACATTTACAGCAATTAAAAGCCAATAACAAAACTGTATTGTGCATACGTTATACTACAGTTGGAGTATTGAGTACAAGCCTGGTCTCCAACATATGAGAAAGATTGCTGGTTGTTAGAAAGAGTAAAAAGGGCAACAAAAATAGTTAATGGTCTCAGTAGTTTCACTTATGAAGATAGATTAAAGAAATTGGGTATGTTTTCACCTAGATATAGAAGGCTAAGAGCAGATCTAATTGAATTCTTCAAATTGGTAAATGGTCAGCATTCTGTATATGTAAAGGGAATGTTTGAGTTCAATAGGGAAAATCGAGGTAGAGGTCATCAGCATAAACTCATGACACAAAGTAGGATTAGGCAATGACAGTAATTTGTTCAGGAGAAGGGTTGTAGGACATTGGAATAAGCTACCAGGGAATGTTGCTGATGCAGTGACACTTACTTCCTTCAAAATTAGATTAGATAAATACTTTACAGAGAAAGGATTAGTTCATAAATACTCGTGGGATTAGCCTTCTTTTATGCAGGTAGAGTAAGGTGATTTGAAGGGGCGAGACTGGTGGGGGGGGGGGGGGGGCAACCTCGGAAGAGCCCAAGAGGCTCTTTGTTGCACTGTTCTTGTATGTCCCTTTATGTATCGTTTTTGGTGACGTCATAGCTTTGGTATAGCTACTGGAACACTTTTCTGTCTGTCATAAATGAAAAAAAATATTCACATTAAATGACAAATATTGCTTAGGACCTGTATATACTCTCTTCTTCTATAGGCGCCTCAAGAACTTTACAATTTCTAATCTTGCATCAGCTACAGAGAAGCTTATCAGAGTTTCTGCAACTTTATGTTTCATGTATGATCAATATTTCACCAGAGTATAAATATAAATATTGCTTCAACGAGCGATATTGCATTAGTGTTGCTGGAGAACCATTTTCCAACTTTCGGTTTGATCGGAGAACCATAGTCTATTTTTACCACCCCTGCGAGAAGAAATAAAAAAAAATGTTATTGGACGAGCCGAAGGCGAGTTCAATAACAAATCTTTCAGGCGCGAGACCATTAAATATCAAACTAGCTCGATGGCGATAATGCCACTTACCGAATGTCCACTTATGAATACCGAATGCCACTTAATCGATAACGAAGGGTGTTACAATATACCCGAAAGCTCCGATTTCATTTTGTGTTTATTGTGGAGTAAGTCCAGTTTGTATGTAATCTATATCACCTTCTCCACATCATGTCTTATCGCAGATCCCAGATGAGTCCCCGAACAGGTCGGAAGGGCGTTAAAAAGGTCGGAGGGGCCCTTATACAATCTGAAGGGACACTGAGCCTTTCAACAGTAAGAATGCAGTTGTCCAGGGAATACAACTCAAAGAATGTATATGTGTATACGTGTATACGTGTATACGTGTATACGTGTATACGTGTATACGTGTATACGTGTATACGTGTATGCGTGTATACGTGTATACGTGTATGCGTGTATACGTGTATACGTGTATACGTGCACGTGTGCACGTGTGCACGTGTGCACGTGTGCACGTGTGCACGTGTGCACGTGTGCACGTGTGCGTGTGTGCGTGTGTGCGTGTGTGCGTGTGTGCGTGCGTGCGTGCGTGCGTGCGTGCGTGCGTGTGTGCGTGCGTGCGTGCGTGCGTGCGTGCGTGCGTGCGTGCGTGCGTGTGTGCGTGTGTGCGTGTGTGCGTGTGTGCGTGTGTGCGTGTGTGCGTGTGTGCGTGTGTGCGTGTGTGTGTGTGTGCGTGTGTGCGTGTGTGCGTGTGTGCGCGTGTGCGCGTGTGCGTGTGTGCGTGTGTGCGTGTGTGCGTGTGTGCGTGTGTGCGTGTGTGCGTGTGTGCGTGTGTGCGTGTGTGCGTGTGTGCGTGTGTGCGTGTGTGTGTGTGCGTGTGTGCTCGCGCCTTCCTGATCTCACTCTCTCACCCCGATCCAAATGACCTCTGGCGGACACCAGCCGGCTGGACCTCGGCTGGACTTCGGCTGAACCTCATCCGATCCGACGTCGGACATATCCGACGTCCAGCCGACGTCGGGCCGACGTCGGGCCGACGTCGGCATGTTTACTGGGGTCAAGGTCAAGGTCAGAGGTCTTTAACATAACACTTACGATATACGTCGCAGGAATAAATCTTGGAAAATCAAAGAAAGAGCAGATTCTACGAAACTTCGTAATTTGTGTTTCACCAACCTCCTATTGTATTTCTTAGAATGTGCTGGATTCTAGGATATGACGTCATATCCCGAATAAAGTAGTGTCAAATAGATACAGCGCATCCAAGCTATTTACAGTAGGTTACACAACAGTTGGGCGATAAATATAATTAGAAATACTTTCAATTCGTCCAGAACCAATATTATCACCGATCTGCATTGATATTAGGATCTATCTTGGAAAATGATGTTCATCCTCTGGGACTGCGCCATCGCCCGACGGCCCCAGCAGCGCTACCTATTCTCATCGAAAGGCTGTTGCAGCGCCACCTATTCCAAGCGACGAAAAGGTGGCGCTGTCCCTCGTGTCCCAGTGACCCAATTTCAGCTCGACTGGGGGGACGGCAGTCTCACTGGGGGGGGGGGGGGCTGCGCCCTCCCCCCAGTTAACATTTTTGAGGAGGCCCTGGCATTACCAGCTTGAGTCATTATCAAGCGGGCATGATACGCCCGTGAGGTTTCTCGTCAACTTACGGGCAAAAGTGCATTCCCATTTGACCCTGCCCGGCTCGGCCCGGCCGTATGGATTATTTTCAAAGCAAATAAGTTAGGAACCACTCGGCCGATTGCAGTCGGGTCTCTGCCACTCGATAGCCACATCAAATAAATGTATATTGTGATATGTTACATTCTGAAATGGGTGGTGTAGCACGCGCAGCACGCGAATGAGGGACATGTTAAAGGGATTATAATTTTTTTCTCTCCAAGAATAATTGAATTGCATAGTAAATCGTACTTGTTGGTAGAAGTCCCACGGTAGCCACAGTTTGTGATGTCACCGCGTACTTTCTGCAAGACCGCCTGAGGCAGAGCCAGTCATCACTTTTATGATAATACAAACACCTCACTTATGGCATATTTCCGGTAAAATAAGCAATATTTGAACAAATAAACTCGTTTTGTTCCAACGACAGGAGCAGTTACCTAGTTTTTCCCATAAAGGTCGATATTTTTCATGAATTTGCATACAAAAATTCAACAATACGCCAACACCAAATTCTCAACGCTTCCGGCCAGCAATAAAAACCACAAAACCTGAACGAACAGTGTGTAGTAAAAAAGAGTCCCGTAAGTTTTGAATAGCATAATCATTTTGTGATCCAGTGTAGAACTTGCAGATAATTCAAAACTCTCAAATTGATGCTGCAGATTCTAAGGTAAAAATGGTGAACATTTATGCCTATCAAGTACTCGTTATCTGATACAAGCCTCGACAAACGCCAAAGTTTTAACGCTGATAATTGCTGAAACAATGGACTAAATGAGCTTTGAGGTCCCTGGTATATGTCTTAAACGTGTTTAAAGCTCATACAACTGCAAAAGAGTGCATTTCCTTTGAGGACGGAAACCCGTATAATCCCTTTAACCCTATTCCCTGCGGGGGCAGATTCTGCCCCTCCCGGTGGTTTTCACTTGCCGCTTCTACACCGTTAGGCCTAACGTCCTGAAACTTTGTGACTTTTCCCAAAATTGGATAACGCGTGTTGTGTCAAAATTTTGGGAAAAAATCGGTCTAGCAGAGGCGGTTCCAGGCTCCTGTTGTGGGGAAGGTGTTACGAATGCGGTTTTGTGGCGCATACTTCCTTCGTGGTTTACAGTGCAATAAATGCGTCAGAAACAATTAAAATGCAATATACATCATAGATACTATAATTGCATATATTTTGGGGGCAGAGGCGCACTCTGGATTTTAAAAAATGGGAGGCGATAGCCAACCTCAAATTAGGTCCAACTTCAAATTAGTAAGATGATAAAAGCGTTACGCGCATGCTGCCCCCATGTTTTTCCTGGATCCGCCTATGCGCAATATATCAAATTTATCCAATTACAGCATATAATGTCCACATGTGACGTTCATGTCGTCCCAAACAATCACGAACGGCACATATTTTTTTCAGAAAAACCCCCCATTTTACTTTCCCTGAATACGCCTATGATATGTTTTGGTATTTTGTCTTTGGATATATCAAATACCAGTACATTTGAAGCTCAAAAACGTTTAGGGCATGAAAATCAGTCGAGCCACCTGGCCGCAATGACCTTTCAAAAAACACCCAAAATTTGCAGATTTGTTTACCCCTGTCCCCCTATTTTTGAACAAAACAAAAATGTCGGGGTCCAAAAAGAGAGATCTTGTCATGACGCATCGAATGGCGTTTTCCCCATCGAAATCGATTCAGCGGTTCTCGAGATCTCTGGGGGGCAGAATCTGCCCCCCCCCCCCCCACCTCCCCCGCAGGTTAACGTAATTCTGGCCGCCCGCAGGGAATAGGGTTAAAGGGAAATAATGACTTTCTGATTTTGTTAGCAAGAATTTCTTTGGCTGCCATTATGGTATTAAAATGATGTGATCTCAATTTAAGAATTAAATACAATTATTCCCTTATTCAAAGTTGGAAGTTTGGAAAAATTAAAAAGCAAGTACACATACTTCTTAAGGAGTTCATGATCGGTATTTTCCCTCCACTATTGGAAATCGACACATCTGGCGTTTTGTATCAATCTGTTCAAAGTTGTTGAAGGGCACCTCTAAACAAATCGCCGACACTAAATAGGTCGCCGTTGGGTGCAAGAGTGAACTTCCGATTTCCATTGCCAGTTTTTCCAATGATTGTTATTTTTTGGGGGGAGAAATTGTTTGTTATCATGATAAGCTAAAGCATGGTGTTATATACTGCCAGAGATAAAACTATACAAAACTCCTAATGTTGAAAATAAAATAACCAATTTTCACAAATTGAGGGTCGCAACCACTAACTAGGCCGACGTTGGGAGCAAAAGTTAACTATTAATTTGGTTAACTTTGTATTAAATGGTTGTTAATTGTAAAGGACGGGCGGGCATGTCATCACAACAAGCGTAACGCAAAATATATTGTCCACACCATTGCGTAAAAAAGTAATACGGGAAAAACCCGGAGTTTGATGGAAAGCGAAAAGTACTTGCAAGTACCGGTCGTTAAAGGTGTGGAACGCTTATCAAGCGTAACTTGAAATATCTCTCGGAAGGAATTTTTATATGTAAAATGCGATGAATTTGCATCATATTTGGGCCTCGTCTGTCGATTTCAAGTGTTAACTCCATTTTTGTGTGGGAAAACGTCATTATTTCCCTTTAGTAACTCGATGCCGCCTGAAATTAATGTCTTATGATAATACAGCTTTATCAAACTGGACCAAGTTTGGCGTACTTTCAGAGCCAATGATACTCATGTATGCTATAGAAATGTGAGTGTTCAGCGCACGAAATTTGAGTGCGACTTCAGCGCACGTAGGCCAGTACAAGGAATAAGGGTTCCCGGTTACAACCCCATGGTGTATCTCAGAAACTACTGGGCCTATGCAGGTGAACTTTGGTTTCCAAGTTTCTCCAAGTGTATGCGCCAGTTCCGCCTGTTAGCTGCGAATACCGTGCACGACTGAATAGTCGTATTACGAAGTGTAGGAGACATGTGTGATTAATTTTCTATAATCATCTATTGCAATGTCTTTGTGCAAAGTGTTCTCCAGTGCCTTTGTCAATGTCATTCTGCAATGCCTTTGTGAGAAGGGCATCTATGTCTGGCCAATGGCACAGCACACCCTACATACACCCTACACCGGGTACATACCCCACACCATACACCCCACACTGGGTCAGCCACCGTGCATCGTACCTCACCGACGTCCCACGCACAACAAAATAGTCGCGTTTACGTAACTAATATTATTTATTATATATTATATATATTAGATATATAATATTATATATTACGTAGCATACATATTCTCGACTACAACCAGAGTAAGACATGACGCATCGTCATGACATACTCTGACGCGCTCGTATCCTCGCGCTCGTATCCTCGGTGCCGCCACGCCTGAGAGCGGGGCCTGGCTCAGGGCTCCCCCGTCTGCAAGTCTGGGCACCCATCTGGACAACGAAACCGTCAGAATCGCTGTTGCCCTACGTGTCGGCGCCGATGTCTGCAGCGGCGTCCACACCTGCAGGTGCGGCTCCCCCGCAGACGTCAAGGGACATCACGCCCTCACTTGCCACTTTAGTGCTGGAAGATTGCCACGCCACACAGCACTTAACGACATAGTGAGACGTGCTCTACTCTCCACAGGGGTACCAGCTCAGCTTGAGCCGTACGGCGTCGACCGAGGCGATGGAAAGCGGCCAGACGGTATGACGTTTTATCCATTCTCGCATGGCCGCTGCCTAGTGTGGGATGCGACCTGTGTGAACACCTTCGCAGACTCCAGACTCGGTGACGCTATGCTGAAAGCTGGAGCGGCAGCCAAGAAAGCAGAGAACGAGAAGCGTCGAAAGTATGCTCAGATCGCTCAGCGTTTCAGGTTCGAGCCAATCGCCTTTGAAACGGGTGGCGCATGCGGTCCTACCACCAGATCTTTCATACGAGAACTGGGCGCCCGAATGTCGGCAGTAAGCGGTGATCCCCGAGAGCTGGAGTGGCTCTTACAGCGATTCTCTATCGCGGTGGTGAGGGGCAACGCTGCTTCGATTCTCCTGGACAACCCCGCCGATTCGCCCAAAGCTAAAAAGGCACAGCCAGATGCCGGTTGAGGCTCAAAGAGAACGTGGAAGTCTCGGAGCAGCGACAAACCACCAACCCCAGCACCGGTGCTGACCGGTCTAAAGAACCTGGGCAACACCTGCTACATGAACGCCGTGGTCCAGTGCATCAACCATACGCCCGGTCTAAATGATTTCTTTACCAACGACAGGTACCAGGATTTCATCAACTACGATAGCGAGCCCTCGCGTGGTATGGTGGCGCAAGAGATGGCCACGGCTATCAAAGTCCTCTGGAGTGACCAAAACAAGTCAGTGGCGCTGCACGACCTAAAGGACGTGATGGGCAGACACCACGCGCGCTTCTGCGGCTCGACACAGCAGGATGCCCATGAGTTCCTCATGTTCCTGCTGGATTCCCTGCACGAGGACTTGAATGAGGCGCACTGCAAACAGCCGCTCAAGGAGCAGGAGAACGACGGTGTGCCGGACGCGCGCGCTGCCAAAGTCGCATGGGAAGACTTCAAGGGCAGCAACCGCTCGTTCATCCTGAACCTTTTCTGGGGCCAGTACAAGTCGACGTTGCGATGCTCGCACTGTGGCAACCATTCGACCAAGTTCGAGACGTTTTCACACCTCTCGGTGCCTATGCCTGCTAGGTCGAGCTGCTGTTCGCTACAGGAGTGCATCGAGCTGTACCTGGCCGGAGACACCATCAGCGGCTGGACGTGTCCAAAGTGCAAGAGCAGCACGGAGGCCACCAAGCGGCTGGACATCTGGCACCTGCCACCAGTGCTCATCATCCACATTCAGAGGTTTTACAGTGATGGCCTCTGGAGGAAAAACCAGTCCAACGTGCAATTCCCGCTGGAAAACCTCGACATGTCACCTTACGTCATCAGCAAGGAGACGCATTACTGCCACAAGTACCACCTCTACGGCGTGGTGAACCACTTCGGCTCGACAGAGAGCGGTCATTACACTACCTTCTGTAGCGGCGTCAACTCGGGGCGCTGGCACAAGTTCGACGACCAAGAGGTGTACTCGCTAAACAGCAGCGCCGTGCAGAGCTCGGCCGGCTACATCCTCTTCTACTCGGCCAATGATGCTCGAGTGTAGCTGGTGGAGTGTCTGACTCTGATGTATATGTACCAATGTATATGTATATGTAACATGATGAATATATACCAGAGTATATTTGACAACTTTCAGAAAGGTGAAACATTCCCTTTAATAGTTGGCGGGCATTTCACACTTTCACCATATCATTTTCATCCAGCAGGTCATACCATTTATTAACAAATGACTTAGGTTCATTATTTTCCGTTGCTGTATGTTTTTATGTGCGTGATATTTAATTAACGCCCTAGCCCCTTCATAATTCGGCCCGACTTGGTTATACGATAGTTTACAACTCACTATATATTGTTTAACAAGTTGGATTACTAAGTTAATGGCATTTCGTTCATTGAACATCCAAAATAGCACGTGTTTTAAAGCATTCTGCGTTGAAACACGTAAACTTCTCAATAGTTTCCCAAAATTATTTTGATGATGGGACACCATTTAAAAATGTATCATGCAACTGAGAGACCGTTTCCTATTCAGCACGTGTTACACTTCTGATTTTGAACGTGTATGTAAAGTACATCATTTATATCGTTTTCGGACAGCTTATGTACGTTATGTTTGCCAGCTTTTGCTTCCATAACTGCGGTATGCCCCTTACGCCAGGAAGTCAATCCTTACTCCTGGATATCTGCCTTTAATTTCGTTTAAACTCATAAATGTGCTGTTACTTTTAGTTATATCGTTGACGATGTGTATTCCCCTCTTGTATATAAGCTATTTATCAATACGGTTTTGCCATCTATGCGTATATTACGATTGAACCATATAATTTATTTGTGTATATTACCTAGTTGATCTAACGGCTTAGAATTGTAATCTTGATATTGTTTTAACACATTTCTGTAATGTGCTGGTATGTTCAGTTGCTTTATTTCATCCCTACACAAACAAGTTTTAAAGACATCACATAGCTCAAAGTTGCCTACGATCGCCTGTATCATTTTGCGGCATATTGCTACTTGGTTCGTATACACTATACAATGTACATGATTCTTAGCCATGCCATTTGTAATGATTGATAGAAGGCCTCCACGTCTACTAATTTGAGTCCTCCGTGATCAATATCTGGGGCTAGTACTTGTTTTGGAACCTTAGGGGGTCGACCACGCCAAAACGGAATATATATTGGTGAACCAAGTATGGTCGACACACAAATAAAATTTAAAAGCAATATCTTTATTTTTGACTGACTTGTGGCTCCCTAAGTATTAGAACTCGTGAAGTCATTTTTTTAAGTTGCGTTTTTTCATGACCGGATACAGACAAATAAATGCCACCACTGTATTTCTGAGACAAAACTGGTCTAGAAAACTAGCCTTTTTGTATTTAAATTAATCAATTTCAAATTTTGACCTTATGTGACCTGACCTTGACAATATATGGGGTCAGGTTGTGAAAATGGCTGCTACTATCGAATTATACGTGTAAAATAAACCATAAAACATGTATCGCATGACTTTCGTAAACCCCTTGCCAATAGTGACCTTTTGTGACCTGACCTTGACCTTGAACTTGGCTTACAATTTAATTTTCGCTTATGCTGGAGATACATTATACCATAGATAACTGTAGTAACTAAAGTTACTACAGTTATCTATGATTATACCTTGCAGAGCACTTTGTGCAATAATAGTCGCAATCTAAGGCTTTGGATGGAAAGTATGGCCCATAAACTCAAATACCTCAATTTTGACCTTTGACCTGACCGTAGCCTGACATGTGACCTTATGTTGAACTTTTTCGTATGCTTTATATTTGTCTCCTTGAGAGCTGTCGATTGTCGCCTCGCGCGTCTCGCTGCGGTTATTGGTTCAGGAGATAACGAGGGGCAGAATCTGCCCCCCCCCCCTCCCCCACCCACCCTCCCCCAGCGGGGCGCGGGTTAAGATCTTTGCGATATGTCTCGAAATGTGTGCATGATAACGAAACAGCTTTGCTGGCATTGTTAAACACGATGGTTTTCCTGTGGCGTGTTAAAATATGATCTCGTTTGGGCAAAATGCATGTGTTCAGGAGGCGGTGAGGTGAAAGGTTGCATTTTCTCCGGGTCAAAAGTGGAACGGGGAACACCGACCACCGTATTGGCAGGTTAACCAAGAAAATGGGCAAATACATGTATGACTGGTGTTGGCACGCCTTTCCT
>JAXIVJ010003036.1:47500-97500 GCA_036785665.1 Chirona hameri
ACCAAGCGCCCGTCAGGTTTCTCGTCAACTTACTAGACAAATTTACATTTGACCCGGCCCGAACCGGCCCGAACCGGCCCGAACCGGCCGTACAGACGCTTTTCGGAAGCTAATAACTTTGCAACCACTGCTCTGATTGAGATCGGGTTTTCACCATTGGATAGGACCATCAAATAAATTTTGATTGTGGTATGATGCGTTCTGATAGAGGTGGTACCACAGCGCGTGATACACCCAAACGTCGAAATGAACGAAAATCATTCTTGATCAAAAAAGGCATTATTAATCTAAGCATTTGTTTTGTATACGCTGAAACATGCAGCGCTCAGGACGTACTCCCTTTTTGGCGGATTTGAGAAAGGAGATCATGAAAAATTTAATCAAACTTTTTTCTGGCATGCATGGAAGCCTGGCAATTTTTATGGAGGACTAAAAGGACTAAAAGGACTATGTGTTATTACCACGGGTGCTCCCGTAACGTTTCATATTTCAAACCTGTTTTAGCTTTACCAGAGCGCGCCCGCTCGGTCAGGCGCTCGTGGTGTCGATTGTCCGCTACTGTATGTCTGTATATGGAACAGGTGGTGAGACCCAGCTTCACAGAGTGCAGAAAATTCTGAATTTCAGTTCTGAATCTCAATTCTGAATCAGTTATTCGTTGTAATCCACTGACTCACAACGGTGAAAGGCCATACATGTTGTGGACCCATTGTTTAATAAACTGTCTGTCGCCCAAAAAGGCGTTTTACTGGTATACCTGACGGAAACGTTCCAGAGACCAAATGAATTGATGATGGCATGCGCCAAGTAAATACTACAGGTTCTTTCTCTAGAAGTGCACTTTTTAATTTGCTCATTTAGGGCATGTATAATGGATTTGTTGGTATCATCTGGTCTGGAGTTGGTATCATCTGGTCGAGTACAACCGGACATTTTCGTATACGGTCATTTTAAACGTCGTCTGTCGCATGCGAATATGCTATTGACAACTTTCCTATCCAATGTTAAACTCAACTTTGCATGATTTCACGGCAAAAATCGTCGTCAAGGATGTGCCCAGAATAGCCACATTCGCGCGTGAATTATGAGCTAGATAAAAAACGTGCATAACGTATTTTTATTCTGTTAAGAAATTTGTGCGGCAAATTCAGCAATCGCACTGCATCATCCAGCCAATCCAGCTACTTGCATCATCCAGCACTGCATCATCCAGCACTGCATCATCCAGCACTGCATCATCCAGCACTGCATCATCCAGCACTGCATCATCCAGCACTGCATCATCCAGCACTGCATCATCCAGCCAATCCAGCTACCTTCTCCCCTATTAAGCCCTGTTAAGCTCAAAGATAATCTTCTTCTGGTTCCAAATTTTAATCAAGCAGACTTTGACAAAATGAGAAATGAACTTGCCCAGATAGATTGGAACAGTGAGTTCGCAAGATTAGATACATGTGAATCCTGGAATTCTTTTAAGACTATATTGAAAGCAGTTCAGAGTAGACACATACCATTTAAGTATAAACGTAATAGAAAAAAACGATAGACCTCCCTGGCTTTTTTTTAATTCACGTTTTTTTACTTAGCTGTTTTTTTTTATTTAGCTGTTTTTTATATTACGTTCATACTTAAATGGTATGTGTCTACTCTGAACTGCTTTCAATATAGTCTTAAAAGAATTCCAAGATTCACATGTATCTAATCTTGCAAACTCACTGTTCCAATCTATCTGGGCAAGTTCATTTCTGATTTTGCCAAAGTCTGCTTGATTAAAATTGGTTAGAAACCAGAAGTTAGAAATGCCATCAAAACGAAAAGAGCTGCATTTAAGAAAATGAAGGGATCACCAATTGAGTCAAATAAGAGAAGTTACCAAAAAAGTAGGGACGAGGTTAAGAGAAGAGTCAGGGCAGCAAAAAGAGCAAAGGAAATAGACTTGGCAAGGAACTGCATTGCCGACAGTAAGATATTTTTAGTTTTTACAAAATGAATAACGTTTCAAAAAGTATTGGTCCACTTAAAGTAAATGATATGTTGGTAAATAAAGATAACGAAATGGTGGAATTGTTGAGTAATCAGTTCAGTTCCGTTTTTACAATCGAAGACGAAAGTGGTATCGCATTACTTCATCCTCCGCCAGTAACGGAGGATACTTTGGGAGAGCTGGGCAATATAAGTAGTGATTTAGTTAGTGCATATTTAAACAAGATAAAACCTAATAAGGCGGAGGGACCAGATACTATATATGCAAGGGTTTCAAAAGAATGTGGAAGAGAGATATCTGTTCCATTGGCTATAATATTTTCCAGATCACTAAAAGAAACAAAGATTCCACTTGACTGGAAGAGTGCAAACGTAGTTCCTATATTTAAAAAGGGGGATAAAAGTAAGGTAGAAAATTATAGGCCTTTCAGTCCTACCTCCTTAGTTTGCAAAGTACTGGAATCAATAATTAAAGATAAAATAGTAGAATATTTGGATGAATATAAAATCATTAGGGACACTCAGCATGACTTCAGGAAGGGTTATTCTTGCTTGACCAACCTTCTGCAGTTTTTGGATGTGGTAACCGATAGTTTTAATAGGGGTGACCAGCTTGATGTAGCGTATCTTGATTTTAGTAAAGCTTTTGATAAGGTTCCCCATAAAAGATTAGGATTACAACTGAAAAGCCACGGAATAACCGGCAAGGCGCTTGATTGGATCGAGTTTTGGCTCTCAGGACGGCAGCAAAGAGTTTTACTAAATGGGGTCAAATCTGAATGGAGGGATGTGCGTAGTGGGGTGCCTCAAGGCTCAGTTTTAGGCCCATTGTTATTTTTAATATTCATAAATACAATCGAGAATGGTGTAGACAGTAAAGTGTTAAAATTTGCTGACGATCTTAAAGTTTTCAGGGTTATTAGGAGAGATAACAACCAGGATATTTTCCAGTCGGATCTGGATAGGTTGGTTGAATGGTCAGAAACATGGCAAATGGAATTTAATATTAACAAATGTAAAGTTATGCATGTAGGCCGAGTAAAAAGAAGAAATTCGTACGAAATGGGGGAACAGGAGATGTCACAGACGATAATGGAAAGGGACCTAGGGGTAATGGTTAACAGTAAGCTGTCTGCATCTGACCAGGTATCCAAAGCTAGAAAAAAGGCGCTAAGGATGCTTGGGGCCATTTACAGGAATGTTTCTTATAAAAGTGCTGAGGTGATAACTAAACTTTATTGTGCATTTGTTAGACCACATTTAGAGTACTGTGTTCAAGCTTGGTCTCCAACGTATGAGAAAGATTGTTGGTTACTAGAAAGGGTACAAAAACGGGCAACGAAAATGGTTAACGGTATTAGTAATTTAGAATATGAGGATAGGCTTAAAACATTGGATATGTTCTCACTTAAATACAGAAGATTGAGGGGGGATCTCATTGAAGTTTAAAAGTTTGTAAATGGTCAGCAGATTGGGTATTTAAAGAACTTGTTTGATTTTGATAGGGAGAAAAGAGGGCGAGGCCATCAGTATAAACTTATTGCTAAACAAAGCAGGACTAGATTAAGACAGTCGTTTTTCAGTAGAAGGGCTGTGAGGCATTGGAACAATTTACCAGGTGATGTAGTCAGTGCAGCCGCATTAGTTTGTTTCAAAGCTGGGCTCGACAAATATTTTGCGGGAAAGGGTTTTGTTTATAAATACTCCAGGGATTAGTCTTAGTTATAGTGATACACATATGTGAATATACATAAGAACATAACTAATTGAAATAGGTTGCTTACAAGAAAGGGATTATTTTGAGAAGGAAGATTGGGTATGTGTGGGACTAGTGAAATTTGCAACGTTTGTATGGATTGAATGTCTTGTGAATGTAGATTGCTAAATTCTTAGGTTTGTGTGTGCAGGACGATGTAGTGTTAACGATGTATATGTACTGGATGTTAAATTCTGAAAATGGTTAGTGTGTATTATATGATATGGTGCCCTGCGAGGCAATGTATGTGGCCGTTCATTTCCGTTGTCACATGTGTGATGTTCACGTCCATGTGTGCCGTACAACCCAGGACGGGCCCACGAGGCTCTTTGTTGTACTGAAAATGTATGTCTTTATGTCTTTATTACCGCCAGAAGAGAACGATGCCCGTAACCACTTTGGCCTCATCCCTAAACATCTCTTTCTCGCTGGCATGGAAGATCGCTCGGAGGAAACTGAGGTGGTACCGCGCGCGACTTCACACACACAAATTATCACTGCCAAATCCGACGAAATCTAGTTTGACATTGGATAGCAAAGCCCCGTTTCCACAACACTAGGTAATCCGGATTTCCCCTGGTGGCAACTCTGTAATTTT
Source organism: Chirona hameri (assembly GCA_036785665.1). NCBI lineage: Eukaryota > Metazoa > Arthropoda > Thecostraca > Balanomorpha > Balanidae > Chirona > Chirona hameri. The sequence continues at coordinate 51,838 of JAXIVJ010003036.1, forward strand.
GTCATCACACAAGGAAATCAAAATTGACCGTCAGATATGAACGGGGCTAATATCCATATTCATATCTGACGGTCAATTTTGATTTCCCTTGTGTGGTTACAAAATCCGGATTAAATAATCCTGATCCGGAATCCGGAAGAAATCCGGATTACCTAGTGTCATGGAAACTGGGCTAATGTTTCGAACAGCATGTTTGCACGCGACAGACGACGTTTAAAATGACCAAATACCAAAATGTCCAGTTGTACTCGACCAGATGATACCAATTTTACCTATAATAATAAATTGTACATACCCTAAATGAGCAAATTAAAAAGTGCACTTCTAGAGAAAGACCCTGTAGATTATCGAACCAAATGGCTCCTGTATAGTGTTTAGCCGAAATACACTAATTCAAACTGAACTCTTGTGTAATAGAACATTTAATAATAATAAATCAAAACGAGACTTCCCTACTTTGTGCAATAAAGCTCATAACTCAGTATACTGTGATTATTTAGTTATGTAAGAAGAACATCTTAAAATGCATTACTTAACAAAATGATGAATGTAACTTGTTGTTTCTGGCATCGTGCAAAGTAGGAGAGTTTCCCTTCAAGCTATATCAATGGCGCCCCTGTCATGCAGGAGTTCTTTTTTATTCATGACAGTTCGGTTATATAAGTGTTCCGTTTTCATTAAAGCGAGATCAAAGATGCATCTATTTGGATCCAGCACATTTAAACGGATGCATCACAAACTCAGATCGATTTCAACTGTTCTACATTTATTTTTGTGTACTAATGTTTTGTGATGATGACGAAGTTGGCAGACGAAGGGAATTCAGCAGAATTGTATTCATTCACATGTATTGCAGGGGCGTCGCCATCGAGGGGCCTGACCCCCCCTCCCCCCAACCCCACAGGATCGCTCCTGCCTCGCTCCGCACCCCCCCCCCCCCCCCCCCCCCACCACCACCACCACCACCACAAACACCAACACCAGATTCGCGGGATTTTAACATTAACCCATATGTAAGTGGGGGTGAGGGGAGGGCAAACACCTGACTGGCTCCCCACAAACACCCGGATGCTCCCCCCCCCCGCTCAAAATTGTGTGGCAACGCCCTTGATGTATTGTTATAGTTTGCAATTATTCCTCTTACTTACTTCCATTGACGCTATTGCAAGAGGGACAAAATGATGCACATATTGTAGAAAAGAATTAAAATAAGCAGCTACCCGCGGACAAAGACATCGCAAGCAACCCTTTCACCCCATAACAATACACATCATCTTTCCATACATCCAACGTTGTGACCCCAGAACACAAAACTCAGTCATTTCTACAATAGTCTCGAGCAAGGTCACCAGGTCGCTGTCCTGCACCTACCCCCCCCCCCCCCCCCCCCCCCCCCCCCCCCGCCGTGATTGGCTGGGGACAGTGTTACGCCGCAGTTGTTCTGACACTGTTTAACGTGTCAACATACCCTACAGGGGTCTCCACGTCACGGTCTCCACGTCACGGCATTTTGACACGCTGAACACGCGATCGATGAGGGATTTGGGGTAACACAACGTTGGCCGGTGCAGGATTCCTGACCAGTGAGCCTGGCGCGTGGCCAGGGGCGGATACAAGGCGGGGGGGGGCAGTTTGGAACAGTTCTCCACCTCAATAGCTGAAATCGGCCAAAGGTTTAAAGGGAATGGTTCACTTTTAACATGGGGTTTGAGTTGAGATAGCAGATTTGTAGAGCTGATCGAAAAATTGGGTGTGGTGAAAGAATTGCTTCGCTACGTTAAGTAATTTCGACACAGGACTAGTGGACCTCTTTTAGAAGACTCTGTTTCGGGTCCGCGAAACTTGTTTAGGGTCCTCACAACGGTTGTTTACGTTACAAGCAGCCTGCGTGCATATGCCTAAAGTCATCCATGGATAAAGTAAGTATGGATAGGTAACTCCGCCCACTTTATATTGTTATCCGCGACCACGCGCAGCCGCTGCCGTTTCCCGTACTACGAAAACGACAGCTAGTATACCGCCCGCCCCGTGGTAGGCCGCGACGCTCGGACGGCCGCCCCGTCGCATGGTTTCTCGCCTTCCGGCGATTGTGGGATGAACCAAATTAAGTTTAAATGCATTCGGGAAACTCTCACAAACACTTATGACATGTTGGTTCCACTGATGGACATCATGCCTGGTAATTTGTGCCCATATATGTAGGAACGTCCCCGTAGTAGGCCGTTTCCCGTACTACAAAACGACAGCTAGTACCTCTCTGTGGTCGCTAAATCGCGCATGATTCCTATCCGTACTTACTTTAGCCATGGTCCGTCGTTAGTGTGTGCAATGGTTTCCATATACAAGCCAGGGTAATAGAACAACGGGTATAACAGTAAGGAATTTAACGCCCAAATTAATGAGACAAGATATAATTTGTCTGGTAATTGTTTTGTCTATTATAAATTGACAGTATTGTTTGATATCAATAACTTCTATTTCCATAGATTATATCTGCATTTAGTTAATTTAATTCCACCAAATATACGACGTAGTAGTCGAAATAGTGTATATTTCAGTACCTGTAGAGCAACTGTAGTGGATTTGGAAGCGGTCACGAAAACTCAATTATAACGCGCGAAATACATTCGTTGTGCTTTTGTTTTGAGATATAAAAATACATGATGAGCCATCCATGATCCTGCGGTAGGCATGTTGGTAGGTGGTCACCTACCTAAATCCTAAATAAAGTAGTTTGTGGGGATGTTGTGACTATTTCTTGTGAAACACATAATAACGAGATCATAGCTTTGATATTGTTAAATACTGCTGAATGTTTTGATCGAATGGCTTGCTTAGGCCAGGCCCAACGCTAGCAATTCTTCTGGTGCAGGCTCAGGCTCTGACCGTGCCATCCTATCGAAGTTACAGGTCATTGATAGACTGAAGTGGCTAAGTTTTACATTTAAATTTCCTTATGTCTGGGGGTGGGCTGCGCTGCCTACCAGCTCCTCTTGAGCTGACCTTGAATGTGGTTGCTGCCACCGCCCACCATGCCTTGGTGCATCAGCGTGTTGATGTAATTTCTGCCAGAGACAAATACCTATAATGTCCCAAACCCATTGCAGTGCATGTCGATTGTAAGCTTTGGAGATGAAATAGATCAATATCATGTTAGTACATCTTGAACATAAAGTTACATTCATTATCGAATATTTAAATTAAAATTAAAAGGTACCAATATATCATATTACAATATTGTGGAAACACCGCGAAACAAAATTTGTTTGACCTAATAATAGCTAATGAGATATTGGCTTTGACCCACTGATCACGCACATTTATAAGGTCACTGAAGGATATGGAAGGTCAATAATTGTCATGAAATGTGCCAAAATCAGAGGGTTCGACCGCCAAAAGCGACAAAACTACGTTGCTGTGGCGGCGCACACGGCACACTATATATAATTGGAGCTACATGACCTATTTACCTAGCTTGGCTTCTGTGACATCACAGGTCACCAATTAGAGGTCAATCAGGGAGGTGTGAGATGAGAAAAGGCCGGCATAACGAATGATGTATGAATCATGACTATCTATGCATTGGGTCCAAAGCAAAAATACTTGGTGCCTCTGGGATTCGAACCCACGGTCGGCAATGGGCGTTACGACATTGGTTAACCCCCAAGCCCATTTGACCACTTTTTGCTTAGAAAATCGAAAAATTGTAAGTAAAAAAGTTGTAGCAAGGCTTGTAGCTATCTTTTCCAGAAGTCAGATTTTAAATATGTTCCATAGGTTACGAGCCAGCCTCGTCTGAAAATCATCGATTTAACATGTGAACCCTAGGTGTAGTAGATTTTTAACGCCCAAACGCCCGAGTGCTGCCAACTGTTATTGGTGGGGGCTGATACAAGCCACCATATACATGACGTCATACATTAGCCGTTTTCTCGAAGGATTATTGCGCTGAAAAGTTTCTGAAAGATTAAGAAAGTTTTGAAAAACTACACAACTTTTACATGCGATTTTTGGCTAGAAATGTTCCCCATAATTTTGGAATATGTTGGTAAGAATAAAATATGTGTGCAAAATTGCGGTTTGGTGGTAATAAGCAGGATAAGTATTGATAGAATCTTCCTGAAACTTTTCAGGAAGATTCTATCAATACTTATTTTGCTTATTACCACCAAACCGAAATTTTGTCAACATATTTTATTCTTACCAACATATGAAAAAATTATGGGGAACATTTCTAGCCAAAAATCGCATGTAAAAGTTGTGTAGTTTTTCAAAACTTTCAGAATCTTTCAGAAACTTTTCAGCGCAATAATCCTTCGTGAAAACGGCTATTGTCATGAAGTTGTGATGGCCATGAAAGAGAAAAGAGAAACATGGCAATTTTTCGACGGATATCCATCTATCGTCCAAAAAAAATGTCATATTCGTTTTTTCAGCTCGAAATACCCCGTATAGACAAATTTCAAGACAACTTTCAAGGTGACCTATTCCCTACCTATTCCCTATTTTCAGAGTTGTTGTAACACATTCCCTGACTTCCCTGATATTAAAGTAATTATCACCATTAGCAAACGGATGTTTGGTTTGCATCTGTTCATACTGCACTGGTGGGTGAAATATAATACATTCTTGGAACTCGGCCAGACCTTCCGGAATTGGGTGCGGTTATACCACGGATATAGAATATAGATTTATGTCGACATTCGTGGCGCAGTTGCTATTCTGATGGTAGGTAAAGGCCACTAAATAAATATGTTTTCCGCTTATGCTATTACAGACTATTGACGTTACCAAGTCCAAAGACAGTTATTTTCCATGGTCATGAATCATGCAGGTATTTTTCGATTTAATGTAGGTAACGTGACTTAGCTTGTTCTTACTTTGATTTGCCATCAATATACAATAACAATTGACCAATATAGATATCAAGTTTCGGATCTAGACTTTTTTTTTGGGGGGGGGGGTAAGTTAATCCAGTGTAGTATTTTCAGAGTTGTTGAGTGGGCGGGTAGCAGGCCGTCAGCCGTCAGCGAAAAGATGTTGACGGGGGAGCCGGCCGTCATCCGTCCGCCACTGAACGTCCGGCGTTTTTTTTAGAGGGATCATGGTTTTAGAACCTTTGGTGGGGATCATGGCGCCTTGCCCCTCCCACCCCCCCCCCCCCCCTCCTCCTGAATTCGCACCTAGCCCCCCTCCCCCCCCCCCCCCACACCCACACCCACACCCACACCCACACCCACACCCACACCCACACCCACACCCACACCCACACCCACACCCACACCCACACCCACACCCACACGCACACCTACACCCACATCCACACCCACACCCACACCCACACCCACACCCACACCCACACCCACACCCACACCCACACCCACACACCCACACACCCACACACCCACACACCCACACACCCACACCCACACCCACACACCCACACACCCACACACCTACACACCCACACACCCACACACCTACACACCCACACACCCACACACCCACACACCCACACACCCACACACCCACACACCCACACACCCACACACCCACACACCCACACACCCACACACCCACACACCCACACACCCACACACCCACACACCCACACACCCACACACCCACACACCCACACACCCACACACCCACACACCCACACACCCACACACCCACACACCCACACACCCACACACCCACACAGACACAGACACAGACACAGACATAGACACAGACACAGACACAGACACAGACACAGACATAGACACAGACGTTCTAAAACCATGATTGCCCCCCCCCCTAAAAAAAAAACGCCGGACGTTCAGTGGCGGACGGCTGACGGCTCGCCCCCCCCCCCCCCCCCCCCCCCCGTCAACAACAACTTTTCGCTGACGGCTGACGGCCTGCTACCCCCCCCCCCCCCCCCCCCCGCTCAACAACTCTGAAATTACTCCACTGGATTAACCTACCCCCCCCCCCCCAACAACAACAACAACAACAACAACAACAAAAAGTATAGATCCGCCCTTGCTCAAAACTATATTGTTATAAACTTGATAGCTATATTGGTCAATTGTTATTGTATATTGATGGCAAATCAAAGTAAGAACAAGCTAAGTCACGTTACCTACATTAAATCAAAAATACCTGCATGATTCATGACCATGGAAAAAAAACTGTCTTTGGGCTTGGTAACGTCAATAGTCTGTAATAGCATAAGCGGAAAAACTGATTTATTTAGTGGCCTTTACCTACCATCAGAATAGCAACTGCGCCACGAATGTCGACATAAATCTAGATTCTATATCCGGGGTATAACCGCACCCCTGGAATTTCGCTCCTCCAAACAATTGTCTTTTTTGGCCGGTTTGCAGCCGCCAGTGCGCATGTGCAGCTCGTCGTGAAGAGATGCCATGGAAGAGATGGCAACGAATAGTTCGTCTGGGGGGCCGGGGGGCTTAGTTGGTAGAGCGTCAGACTCGGAATCCAAGGGTTCCGGGTTCGAGCCTGGCTACTGACGCAGGTCATTCGGTTCCCCGCTTGGGAGGGGGTGGTTCCCTTCCCACCCAGGCGGCATATAGCTATAGGCTGGACTACTGTATGGACCGGAACCACTCCCCTCCCCCCCCCCCCCCCAAAAAAAAAAAACACTTGACGTATTGATATTTGGTTAAATATGTTGAGCAATTGATGATGCTGGTGACATAGGGACTGGGCAATGGCATGATCAATGATAATACTAGCGATAATTAATAATTAATGGCCAGCGCTGACAATGATGATGACACGTGTAATGATGATGACACGTGGAATAATGATGACACGTATAAGCGATGATGACTCACGGGTCATCATCGCTTATAAAAAACGCCGTTCACATAGCACATAGCTCCTGGTGCTATGTGAACGTGTGATGTCCTTCCTCGTGACACTACTGCAATCCAACTACAAGTCTACAAGTTTCACCGAGATGGCTACCGCCAGGTAATGGCAGAACTCTGCCTGGCTGTTTTGGGTGTAGAGCAGTCGAGAGTCACCACGAATTTCATGTTTCCTAGAGATAGAGACACTATACATAGTAAAGTAGCAATTCGATTGTACTATTTCCTAAGTCCTTGTATACCGTACTTTTCATTTGGTGTCCTTCTCTAACATGTTCGCCGCCCCGCGTCTCCCGATCGACATATCTCGCTAGCAGCATAAGACGTATCTGATTACCTTCCTGGCCGGTAAGCCCCCCCCCCCCCCGCCCCGCAGTTGCTATGGTACACACTAAGGTCCGGCGTCTTTCTCCTCTAGCGTATGTTTGACGGCGAATTAAGAAACGACCATATATGCATTCAAACCGCATTACTGAGAGCTTCAAATGGATAAATTGACGCATTGGCTCACCTTATCCATTGGCTGCTTTTAAAGGAAATAGTTCACCTTGGAAATTTTTTACCCAACACGATTTGATTACATTGTTTAATACAATTTCTTTTGATATTGTCAAAAATGGCCTTATATCGCGCCGATTCAGGACAGAGGCCGTAAATTTGCATTGTTTATCAAAACTATATGCATACTCTCTGAGTCAGAGTCCTGACGTCACGCGATGTAAAAAATGGTTCAGCCAATCAGATTCGAAAGTAGTCGCGTAAAGATAGACTCGCATTGGAGATGTGCCAACCGGCGGCCGGCGATTCGCTTGCTAGCACCAGCTGCAAGCTGATTGACTGATGGTATAGTCTCTGCCCGGGCTAGAACCAGTACAACATTCTTTCGCCAGCACCGCATTCCTTCGCCAAAAACTCAAATATATTCGGCTGGAGAGTCTTTTCAGTCAAGAAAACTTGCAGATAGGGGTTTCCCAACACGGGCTACAAAACTGCTATCTCAGTTTAAAATTAATGTTGAAGGTGAACTATTTCCTTTAAACAAAAATCCGTGTTTACCATCGCAAAGGCGCTAAAAACGGATTTTTTCTTAAAAGCAGCCAATGGATAAGGTGAGCCAATGCGTCAATATATAAATTTGAAGCTCTCAGTAATGCGGTTTGAATGCATATATGGTCGTTTCTTAATTCGCCGTCAAACATACGCTAGAGGAGAAAGACGCCGGACCTTAGTGAGTACCATAGCAACTGCGGGTCCCTGTACATACATACCAGTCTGAACTATTGGTCACATGACGCATTCCATTGGAGTTATCGCACCAGACAAAGAATACTTTGATGAACATATGCCCTGGAATGTGCTATTGATCGCATACCTTGTGGAAGACCTACTTTCCAACAATCGTGTTATGAGCGCCTGCAAAAGTGTCAAGGATGCAAATGTAGGGCAACATGGCGATAATATGAAGCATGGAACTGGATTTAGTCAGTCCACTGGCGGCATGGTTCAATACATTGTGTTTTGTCTAGCCTAAATCTAGACTTCGATCGTCAGGTGACCGCTGTCACCTGATGTCACCTGATGTCACCTGATGCCACTTAATTCAAACAGCCGTCTCTTCGACAAGTCCTGATCTCATGTAGGTGAACAATTCACATTTTTAGTAAACATACCGGGTGATGGAGAATGAATGACACAAAAATAAACAAGTCACGTGCAAAAGTAAAATAATATTTGTCATAAGCACGTGCCAAAATCCATTGTAGATATTTGGTCATTTTGCCTAAACATCATTTTGAATACGAAGTTGCACGCTCCTGGTCGCAACGGGTAATTCTCCTCAGGAGCCCTGTTCGGCACTTGCAGCCCAAGACGGCACGTTTACCAAGAACAGGACAGTCAGATTGACCTCTGGTGACCTAAATATTGACCTGAGTCAAAATATGACTGAAATAGTTTCAAAATTATTTTTAACGAGCTTTCCAACGCTATTTTCGTTTTTGTCTACATATAATAGGAGCCGAGTTCTAGAGGGACGTCGAACGGCCCCGGCACGGCCAAGTTGGCGCCCGAGCACCGGCACCGCGCGGGTTAATCAATTTCAAATTTTGACTTGATGTGACCTGACCTTGACCCAAACTTCACCTAAGGGCAATTATATGGGGTAAGGTTGTGAAAATGGGTACTACTATCGATTTTTTTCTCTCTCGATTTGTCGGTGGTGTCAGACGACTTCGCCTGGCCATTCGAAGTTGGAACAGGCTGCCGGACCAGTCAGAGCAGTCTGTGGAAAGCCTTCCGTTTCGGTACTTGCCGCCAGGAGCGTGGATAAAACTGTTGCCGAAACGCCCTCCGAACGGCTCCCACAGACTTCAGTTCACCGTGCTTCAGCACAATCCAGCTGGCTTGCTCCTTGGTGAACGGGCTGTTTGACTTGAAGTGCCGAACAGGGGGGCTCCTAGGATAATTGCTCATTATAACCAAAAAACGTCACCTAAGTGATTTAAATGTAACTAAATAAAATGCCCCAATGTCTACAATCGATTTCAGCACGTGCTTATGAAAAATATTATTTTACGTAAGCACGTGACTAGTTTATTTTTGGGTCATTCATTCTCGATCACCCGGTAGTTTGGATATTACACGGGATTTGCCCATTTTCGCATTGTTTAACAAACATGCACATGCTTGGTATGTAAAAAGCAGATATCATACCTAATGTTTCCTTTAATTAACATTTAAACGTTGGTCCAGGAAGAAGCTAGCTCATGAAAAATACAACAAATGTGTTTTTATGATTCTGACATCTAAAACTATTCTTCCCTTATAGACGTTAATAACTTTTGAAAAGATAAATACCCAGGGCTTATACAAGGGATAATCATCTGTAGAGATAGATTACCTACCAAGGTTACTTTTATTTTGTAATGCAATATTAAACGGTAATTTTAATTTGTGTATGTAAGTAAATGACAAATAAAGGTGCACAGTTTACACTTTGACAAGATTATACAAATTGATTAGGGTTTCTATTCCACATAAATCCATATGAGCGACATACCTCACCATGCAGTTGCGGCGCCCCTGAAACACCAATTCGCATTGCCTGAGTGCGCTATCCTTGACTCGAATGTTAATAGATACTCAATTATTTTGTCTCATTTCCTGGAACCGAATACGTCATCACTCCACCATGATGTCATGCATGACGTCACAAAGCACGATTCGTGGCTGGCCATTCCAAACTAGGCATAAACGGTGCGCGAAGCCGGCCGGCCGCTCGGCCAGCCACCTGGCGGTCGCCCAGCGAACCAGTTGCCAGGCTACGGCGGTCATCACAAATGCCCCGCGGCTAACAGTGGCCAGCCGCCCGGGTTATTGGTGCGGGACGAGCCACCCGACCAAGTTACGACGCTCTGCGCATCGATCAGCCACAGGTAGGCGCGTTCAGTTTTGTTTGTTGCGTCTTCAAGCCGGTGGTGGTTGTCTTTAGACTGGGTTTAGTCTCGTCCCATTGCCAGATGAAATGGGTCGGCCTTCAATGATGTTTGTCGTAAGAGTAAATGCGCTTCAATTGGTTGTCTTCGTGCAGGAATGATGTAGCATGAACTTCAATTCAATAAACTTGAGGTATGGCATTCCAGCCTAGTAATGCTTACGTATACTGCTGCAGAGAGTGATTAAGTAAAAGGACGTGGCACGAGGTGACATCAGCAATAATGACAAACTGCACTTCATTTCCAGGAGAACTGTATGGCTTACCGTGTATTCATTTTATTTAACTAAGAAATTGTAATGTATGTCAACACAGCTAGCCCCAGACATATTTGTTTTCATCTGAACATTTCGCACCAACTGGAAGGATGGAGAAATATTTACGGGATGCACGAAAGTCATGAGTAATGAACCGTTTTAATATTTGCTTTTAATTCGAACTTGCTTCCTGTCAATTTATCGGAAGAGTCACCATGAAAAATGTCTGTAAACCAGATGTTGTTGAATTTCCGCAAGCCTTAACACGCAACCTGGAGGGGGATTCGCCCACCCCTAAAGTTTTTCGAGGATAGTGCCAAAACGGCGGTGCGCAGCGTCGCCGTTTTTTGCATACCTGTTCGGAAATTAACTACCCACATTATTTTAAATTCTTGACCTCGGGTTATCTCAGGTCAGGTTACCAGAGGTCCAAACCAGGTCAAGTGATGATCCCACCTCCAAAACGTTTGCGGTCGTACCGCAGCCACAGTTTTTAGCCGATCGGTTTCAAACTTTCAGGATTTCATAAGGTCATAGATACCTACATTTTTTATCTCGGATTTCTGATATCGGTGACCTAAGGTCGAGTCAATTTCGTGACCGCCAACACCGTTTTGTCAATAACTATCGACATGATAAAGATAGATAAGTGAAAATGGTACCAATGTGTTTGTCTCGTCGATACACGTCTCCCAATATGCAACATGACCTACTTGGTTCCCCACTTGACCTTGACCTGAGGTAAAATGTATCCGATGACTTAACCTCGTCAACATGAATGTGATTCGAAGTGCCTTGACGACACACACGACGATGGCGTTTGACGATGGCGTCAAACCTATTGTTTTATCTGTATTAGGTAAAAGTTATTTGCGAAAAACAGTTTTGCCAAAAAATAGTATTTTTGACATTTAATGACCTCTGGAGCCAGACTGGCTATTGATTCAACACTGATTGAATCAATTGGAACCGTTCAATCAAAATTCCTTGAATGAAAAAATAATTGATTCACCACCAGATCTTTTGATTCATGAATCGTGATTGAATCAAATCAAAGCTGATTGAATCAAAAGGTTTAACGATTCTTAACTATTAAATTAAAGTACACTGGTAGACTGTGCAAATGCATGAAGTCTCAGTGGCTACATTTATTTATACTGAATAGTATTGTTGTAACAATGTACTAATGATCATATATATGTATGTTTCCATTTGTATTGATTTGGCACAAATTCACCACAAATATTTAAATGCTGAATCAAACGTGAATCGATTAAAATATTTTGTATTCTTTGAATCGGGAAGAATCAATTCTCAAAATTGTATCCGTGAATCGAACGGTGATTGAATCATTCAGATTACAAAATGAATCATGATTGAATCGTTCCAAAAAAAGTTGAGTCAATAACCAGTCTGGAGCCTAAACTATTGACCTGAGCTTAAATATTATGACACCAATTGCGATTGTAGTTTTCAAGAGCTTTCGATTGTTTGCTTCCGTTTGTTCCTAGCTATCATAGTTCCCGAGATATTTGGGGGTGTTCGAAGCGAAGTCCTAAAACTGGAAAATCTGACCTTTGATGACCTCTGGTGACCTCAATATTGACTTCAGCAAAAGAAGACCGATAAACTTACGATAGAGCTTGTCTCGAGCTATCAGACGCCGTTTTCCTCTTGTCGCTACGTTGCGTGGTTTTCGAGATGATAGGGGGGGGCGAAATCCGCCCCCACATCCGCATGTAGTAGAATTGTAGTTTCAAGTGTACTACTTACTACTTACTACTGTCACGTGTTTCATAAAGCGTAGTGCATTGTACTGTTGCAGGCTAGTAAAAATGACAAGTTAGTAACAGCTAGGCGTGGGTCACTTCAAGACATAAATGAAGTATTATCATGGGCGTCGCCACCACTACGGACAGTACGGACAGTGTCCGTACAAGTAGGCGAACCTCCAAAAACGTGTGCAGACTGTCCGTACTAGTTAGCAGAACCATTTGAAGGTGCAGAATTAGAGATATCGATACCTGAAATATTTATATTCTAATTATCTTCAGATGGACAATTTGTGACGATTCGTGATGAATTACCTCTATTCATGGAACTTATTGCTCAACAGAAGAAGAAAAAAACATCTTATTGTCCCATCCCCAAGTTGAACGCACAAATGGCCAGTTGGAATGAAATGTTAAAGGGAATAGTGAACCTTTAACATTAGTTTTTTACTGAGATAGCCAGATTGTCGGTAGTACTGATAAATCTCCAAAAAAAAAAAATCCTTCCAAAACAACCTAGTTGCTGAGTTTAAACGCAAAAACCGTTGGAGCTATTTGCAGCTATTTTAAAGGGACAAATCTTGTGACGTTTCGCATACGTCATTAGCATTCGTACCGCACTTCGTTTTCGCTATTTGAACCGACCGCCACCGAAGCGCATCATGTGTTCATGATTAGCTAGAAATATTATTGGCGATAACTTTGTCAATTTTCATTGGATTTATCAATTGAAAATAATGCCGACACTGGTCTTGAAAAGGCACATCTTTTGATGGGTGGTTCGTACTTGTAACTTCAATGTTCGCTGCAGTAGAAACACATCCAGAATGTATGCCCCTAGTATACACGTGACTTCAGGTTTTGAGGAAATAACTTGGTTAATTTGTAACCGATTACCAAATGAAAATGAACTAAAGATGCTTCGTCAATATACGCATGTTTTGATGGGTGGCTGGTCGCGGTGCCTGCAATATATCGATTAAATTGTGCTACTGTCTGTTCTGGCATTACGCTGTCGCACGACAAGTTCATGATAATCTATAAATATTATTGGCCATAACTTTGTCAATTTGTATTGGATTTCCAATTGAAAATAATACAGACATTCGTCTTGAGAAGGCACACTTTTTTCATGGGTGGCACGTACCGGTAGCTGCAATATTCTCCGCAATAGAAGCACATGCACCTGTAACTCCAATACATTAGGGATACATGCTGCATGTGGGTACAGTTATAAGTAATTACTTTTGTCAATTGTGAACCGATTTGCAATTGAAAATTGCCAATAGATGCTTCGTGAAAAGACTCATTTGTTGATTGGTGGCTGGTCGGTGTTCATGCAACATATCTATTAAATTTTGACAAAGTTTGGTTTTTGTTTACGCTGAATTGACGCTTAGCCCACACTATTATTGGCTATAACTTTCGTCAATTTTTATTGGATTTCCAATTGAAAATAATGTCGACACTCGTCTTAAAAAGCCACACCTTTTGATGGGTGCTCGTACCGGTAGCTTCAATATTAACTGCATTCACTGCACATCCACACATTTATTTACATCCACCACACACACCGATGAACACAAACACATTTATGGATAGGTATATCACATGTATTTATGCACCTGAACATTATGGGTACGTGTTCACGCAACGCCACTCCAACTCCACTCATACAAGGCCATAATTTAAACATTCACACATTTTCAATCGCGACCAATATACTCGCGAGTCGCGAACCAGCGAACGAGGTTTTTAGTGTTGCTTACAAATTCCGATTCAAGTATAGACTTTTGCTGATATGACGTCACAATTCGTTTTGATGACTCAATGTTCTTGTGACGTCATATGTATTAATATCAATATTTTTTCCAATTATGACAAATTGGTACTTTTCGCCAAAACGAATGCTAGCACCGTAATCAGGACACTCTTTTACATCATTCCACGCACTTTTCTCAAGGTGCACTAATCCCTTTAACGTTTTTCGTCTGGAGTTCGGAATAGGAGTGCATACATGCGAAAATAGCAAGAGGCATTGCCATTTTACCCTTGTCATTGCTGAAACGTTTAGCCGTTTAGGACAATCTTATCCCGACCCGACCCCCTATATCCCTCGGAACAGGGTGAGAGTTCCAGTTAGCGCTTTGGTCGCAGGAGGATATGGTGTTTGTTCCACTACATTGTGTGCTTCGTAAAAAGAATGGAAGTGAGCTGTAAAAAGCTGGGAACTTGGTTAAAATATTTTTTTATGAAATTAGTAAGTACAAATGTAATGATGATCTCATCATCATTCACGGTGCTTGATGTGAAAGCGAGTACTGAAAGTTTGGGACGATATTGGCGGTAGTTTACGAGATATTGCAAAATACGCGAGGGAGCAAAACAAAATACTCGTAACTAGGCCAATAACATAAATCAAATGTCTTACCACTGTATGCTCCTCCGAAGCACACAATATCATAATGGTCAGGCCGTAAATTGACCGAACTGTATATGGCTTCCTCCTGGCGCTGACAACACTCATGCACGCGCGTTACATGGATCCAAGCACAGTGTATTAGGCCTAACCCGCGCCGTGCTGGGGGGGGGGGGGGCGTTTGGATGGGTACCTCCGGAAATTTTAGGAAATGCAAGGAACACACGGGAGAGCTAGAGACGTGCTAGCTAGAGACGTGTAACTGATACCACAGTGTTTATCTCGTCGAGATGCGTCTCCCCATATGCAACATAACCAACCTGGGTCACTAAATGAGCTTGACCTGAGGTCATATTTTAGACTTGACCCGATCCACTCACCATAAGTATGGTGTGGATCGTCTTGACGAGGCAAACACGATGACATTAACATTATTGCCCTACCTTTATTAGGTAAAAAGTTATGCACGAACAACTTTTGGGAAGAAAATGCCAACATGACCTTTGGTTACCTCGGGAGCTTAAACTATTGACCTTATATAAAATTTGAGGACACCTAAGCGATATAATTTTTGCAAGAGCTTTCGATTGCATTTCTCCGTTTGTTTCTTTTGTTTGTTTGTTTTTTCGTTGTTTTTTTCTTTCTCCGTTCAAGATATCGTTCCCGAGACATTTGGGGTGTTTCTGCAGCCAAGTCCTAAACTTGGAAAATTTGCCCTTTGATGACCTCTGGTGACCTCAATATTGACCTGAGCGAAAATTTCACAAGCGTAGGAACAAGGGGGCCGGGAGGCCATGACCGCCCCACTTTTCGGCCATTTTTTTGCAAAAAAAAAATATTTCCTAAATTATCCAGATATATCCCAAACAACTTGTTTTCGAAAGCAATATATTTCGATAACATAGATACGCATTTTCAGTATAGATTGTGAAAGTGGCGCAAACTTTGAAAATCGCACAGTGGTAGACATTTGCTTTCTGTGCCGGGGACCGGGGTTCAAATCCCTCGGCGGGCCTCTGACAAATTCGTCCCGACCCCCTATATCCCTCGGAACAGGGTGAGAGTTCCAGTTAGCGCTTTGGTCGCAGGAGGATATGGTGTTTGTTCCACTACATTGTGTGCTTCGTAAAAAGAATGGAAGTGAGCTGTAAAAAGCTGGGAACTTGGTTAAATTTTTTTAATGAAATTAGTAAGTACAAATGTAATGATGATCTCATCATTGCTTACAACACTAGGATAATATTGTCCGTGGCGAAGGGTTCCCTCCCTGGTCCCGTAACGCTGGTGTTATCACATGCTTACATATGAAGCTTCTCGACACAGCGCTACGTTTTTTTTTACACAATGCTGAATGACAGGACAACACATCTAATATATTCAGCAGGAGAGTCCTTACAACCAGAGTATGCAGTAAGTGATTTCTCGACATGGCCTTCAAAACTGCTATCTCAGCGCTACAAATCCCATTATGAAAATGACTGGTTTCCTTTAAACACCGTCTTAACACCCAGGTGCAAAAGATAACGTCCTACCCCCGCTCGAAAGGTTCGATGTCATGGTGTGCCCGTACAAGTTTTGAAACCGTGGCGACGCCACTGAGTATTATTACTGTTCCCTCGCATAGAATCTGCGTGAAGAGCATTTGTTCTGAGAGCCAGACGGCAGGATTTGATCAATAAGCTATTTGTCGTAATTAAACTACTCCTGCCACTTTGCGTTTGAAAAGAAAGCTGAGCTTCTGAACTCGCCGTTGCGTAATGTAAACAAAACATTCCGATGGCCATCTTTGCGTGTGTCGGGCGGTTGGTTCCGTTGTGGTATAGTGTTTTGCTACCGAATTTAGAAACCTCAAGACGGTGCCAGAGCGTCAATACAAAGTAAGTAATATTGGTCTATTAAAACCCGGCTTGTGATTCACCTTTCACTAGTTGGCAATTTCCAAACGTTATAGACCTATAGATGGGTGAATGCTGGGTCACCTGCGTTTGGGTTGCAGGTATACTTTATGGTAAAATAAAGAAGCATTTTGCTTTTTGTATATGGCTGTTTTGTAATAAATACTAGGAAAATACTGTTAAGTTATTTATTTTGTGTAATCGGTAGCGTCTGAAAGTATTCTTAATTGATTTAGTGAATATCATTTTACATTTGTGTTGGGTGTATTTGGTAGTGTTAACTGTTAAACAAGTACCACACATGTTCCGAATGATGCCAAGTTATGTTTTAATAGGAATGCTTATCAGTAGAACATTTTACAGGGGCATTCTCGTACAGACTTAAACAATATTTAGATTCAGGCAATGCAATGAATATAGCACTGCCTATGTAAATATGTATTGTCTTTTATAGCTAATGATATCTTAGGTGGCGAAACGAAAGCAACATTTATTAAATGAAGTCATCAATTACATAAATAGTCTACTTGTTTGTTAAACAGTTCATAAACATTATTTTTTACAGACATTTTAATTATAACCACTGTAACTGAATTTCAAGAAGTTGCAGAAAATGGTTATAATCTATAATCTATTTAATTAATGTCTGTAAAATTAAAGTTTAGAAACTGTTTCAAAACAAGTATAACTTTATGAAAATGATGCCTCATTTAACTCATTTTGTATTTGTTTCACCACCTAGGGCATCATTAGCCATAAAACAGTAAAAATGTACTCATGCAAGTGGTAGGTTCCATCTGTATAACACCTTGTAAGCTTGTATGTGTATTATTCAATATCATGATTTCTTAGATGGAAAAAGTAGCCTTTGCTCATGTTATTGTAATTAAAAAGAAGATGAATTAGTTAACCTATATTACGCCTTGCGGCTTCTTCAGGGCTAAAACAGATCAGGAGTGTAAATGTAAATGTTTAATAAATGCTTATCAGTAGAACTTATCCTCACACATTCCCGGCGGTATAACTCAGTCCTCACACATTCCCGGCAGTATACCTCAGTCCTCACACATTCCCGGCAGTATAACTCAGTCCTCACACATTCCCGGCAGTATACCTCAGTCCTCACACATTCCCGGCAGTATACCTCAGTCCTCACACATTCCCGGCTGGCTTAAATAGCCTGCGGTTAGTCGTGCGCGGAGGCCACGACTAACCGCGGGCCACGACTAATCATGATTTCTTGTTCTCTTTTCCAGAACCTTTTCTGAGGAATCTGCCATCATCCTGGAGGAGACATCACAACAGGCTGAGTGCAAGACAACCTTTGTAATTCGTGAACTGCCGTCCGTCCAAGGGCGTCGCTACCTTCTAAAAGTTTGGAGGGGGGGGGGGCGGAGCCGGAGGCATTTTGAAGTAGATTCTTTCCATGCAACGTCCATAGGCGTAATGTTAAAATCTGCAAATGTCCCCCCCCCCCCCCCCGCCTCCGACGCCCATACGTCCGTCTCTTGCCGAAATCCAGCGTCGAGTGAAAATCAATGCAGCAGCATCGACGATGGGTGCGCGTTGTGTTGGTACCCTGGCACCAGCCACCTTGGCGGTATCGGACTTGCGGACAACGGACAACACGAAGGGTCGAATGTGGAGCGTGTTTCGGAACAGACCGATGTCAGTGAAACCGGTGCTGGGAGGTGGTGGATGTGTCGGTATGAGCAGATTAACGGTACAACAGCACCCCGTGGGGTGGCATGCCTACACCGCCAACTAAACAAACTTTCAAGCTTCATATATGTGCCACTTAATGTCAGGGAAACACTTATCGTGATCCAATTAATTCGGTGAAGTGTGCATAATTCAGTCATTACTGTTGTAACAATATGCAAATAATAAATGATAAAACTGAACTCTGAAGTGTAAGTACCTGTGAAGGCTCATGCGAGGTGTGAAAAGATGAGGAACGGAGGCACTAAATGGTAGAAATTTGCACATGTTTGATGGTGAACGTAATTATCAATAATTTGCATTATATAGAACGTCAATATCAGGTAGGAAGCACAAATGACTTACACTAACAGTCACACGCATTGCTGATGCCTATACCAGTTAACCCTAATAGTGGCAGGCTCTTTTGCTACCCCTATTAGTGGCAGGCGGTCTGATTCGCCCCCCCCCCCCCCCCCCCCCGAGGAGATCTCGAAATATACTATAGTCTGTTCCACGTATCTTCAACCGTCATTCAAAGATGTCTGAGCTAGTAAGTGCGAGTTTCAATGAACTTTTGCTTAACAAATTTCGTACGCAAATCGTATGCAGCATTTGCACAGGATAATATAGACAACGGATACGGTCATATGGCAGCAGCTCTTCATCGGTGTATTTGGCGCTTATGAGACATGCAGTAATTCAATTATAAAATGAGTGAATTTGTTTTTGCAAGTGACGTCATGTTATGCATTACGTTTGGTATGTGTATATTCTTATTCTTATGTAATTTGTTAAAATATGTCTAGGCCAAACACATCCCAGGTAAATCGTTGTTGATTGCAATATGGATCATCCAGCACTAAAATGGATCATCCAACACTAAAATGGATCACCCAACACTAAAATGGATCACCCAACACTAAAATGCATCACCCAACACTAAAATGCATCACCCAGCACTAAAATGGATCATCCAACACTAAAATGGATCACCCAACACTAAAATGGATGGCCTCCGCGCTAAAATGGATCACCCAACACTAAAATGGATCACCCAACACTAAAATGGATCACCCAACACTTGCATGGTCACCTACTTTAAACTCATCAAACAGCCGGCATGACTTACGCCCATTTGACGCCCATTATGCCCATTTGAACTTGTAAACGACAGCAACAAACCATTAGTCACATTCCTGACTGTTTCGATGACCTGACGTTCCCTGTCGCTCCGCAGGACATTCCAGAAACGAGCTCAGACGTCGGCGGCTCCCCCATTGCCCACGCCAGATCGATGTCTGCCCGGGTAAAGAATGCGCCAGCAGGTGTCGTTCTCACGGCGGGCAGTGTACCTCAGTCCTCACACATTCCCGGCGGTGTACCTCAGTCCTCACACATTCCCGGCAGTATACCTCAGTCCTCACACGTTCCCGGCAGTATACCTCAGTCCTCACACATTCCCGGCAGTATACCTCAGTCCTCACACATTCCCGGCAGTATACCTCAGTCCTCACACGTTCCCGGCAGTATACCTCAGTCCTCACACATTCCCGGCAGTATACCTCAGTCCTCACACATTCCCGGCAGTATACCTCAGTCCTCACACATTCCCGGCGGTATACCTCAGTCCTCACACATTCCCGGCAGTATACCTCAGTCCTCACACATTCCCGGCAGTGTACCTCAGTCCTCACACATTCCCGGCGGTATACCCCAGTCCTCACACATTCCCGGCAGTATACCTCAGTCCTCACACATTCCCGGCAGTATACCTCAGTCCTCACACATTCCCGGCAGTATACCTCAGTCCTCACACATTCCCGGCGGTATACCTCAGTCCTCACACGTTCCCGGCGGTATACCTCAGTCCTCACACGTTCCCGGCGGTATACCTCAGTCCTCACACATTCCCGGCAGTATACCTCAGTCCTCACACATTCCCGGCAGTATACCTCAGTCCTCACACATTCCCGGCAGTATACCTCAGTCCTCACACATTCCCGGCAGTATACCTCAGTCCTCACACGTTCCCGGCAGTATACCTCAATCCTCACACGTTCCCGGCAGTATACCTCAGTCCTCACACATTCCCGGCAGTATACCTCAGTCCTCACACATTCCCGGCGGTATACCTCAGTCCTCACACATTCCCGGCAGTATATCTCAGTCCTCACACATTCCCGGCAGTATACCTCAGTCCTCACACATTCCCGGCGGTATACCTCAGTCCTCACACGTTCCCGGCGGTATACCTCAGTCATCACACATTCCCGGCAGTATACCTCAGCCCTCACACATTCCCGGCAGTATACCTCAGTCCTCACACATTCCCGGCAGTATACCTCAGTCCTCACACATTCCCGGCGGTATAACTCAGTCCTCACACATTCCCGGCAGTATACCTCAGTCCTCACACATTCCCGGCAGTATACCTCAGTCCTCACACATTCCAGGCTGGCTTAAATAGCCTGCGGTTAGTCGTGCGCGGAGGCCAAACAGTAACCACAGTCAACACAAGCAACGGAATACAAAACTGACGCAACAAAGACAATGCTGGCCGTCAAGCAACGTAAAACACAACCACTAAATTATCGACAGTTCACAGGGCCTCAAACATGGAACAGCACATGGATGAAACGCGAAGGTATTGTTATTATATACCGGCAGGGGTGCCCGCCGTTGCCTGGGAAATTGAGTACCTGGCGGTGTCTTGGGAGCCAAAACACACCCAGGTAGCTTATAACACATAAGCCAGACTGGAAAAAAACACACGCTACCGGCCGCTCTATAATTGGAGCATTGAAACCAAGGTCACAGTCATGAATCTAATTTTAGAGTGTTCTAAATTTAGATTTCTCTCCCGCTATGCCATAAATTACTGATACTGGCCCCTGGCACTATGGTTGAAAATTTAGGCATTGCAATGCATTGAAATACATTGAAACCAAAGCCACAGTCGTGAATCCAATTTAAGTGCACTCTGTCAGTCAATACTGCAGTAATTAGTGCTCTAAATGTATATTTCTCTCCCATACCCGTGGTACCCGTTGTGCCTATGTGGAACATGTGATAAACCCGTTATAGCCGGTACTCACCCATTATACCCGTGATACACACATGGCACCCGTTATGCATCCGTTAAACCTGTGACCCAACCCCCACCCCACCCCACCCCACCCACAGGAGTCTCGGGGGGGGGGCATTCAATACAAGGATCCCCCGCGCGTGCCCTGCACTGAACGTGAAAAACAATGACCTTAGGAGAAAACTGGGGAAGTTCACAATTTTGCGAGGAAAATTAACAATTTATCGTAAAAATTGCCTTTGCAGCAGTCAAAATACAGCTATCCACAGTCACAAATGGACAATTTCGCGCCACTTCGCGTCGCTTCGCGGCATGGCACAAGTTTCGCAATTGCTTATGCAAATTTGGAAAATGGGAAAATGAATTTCATTAAGTGTCTGGCAGAAGGTCTTCTTGCACTGGCGGACCCAGGGGAGCATCAGGGGGAATTCCCCCCCCCCCCCTACCCCCACAGGAATCTGGGAAGAGGGGGCATTCAATACAAGTATGCTCACTCCCCCCCCCCCCCTCCCGCGCGTTCACTGCACTGAACGTGAAAAACAATGATCTTAGGAGAAAACTTCATGAAAACGGACTTTTTTTCTCGAGTGATTGAATTTGAAATTTGTATGTATCCCTTTCTTTCAATGATAGACAAAACATCGCACTTGATGCAATGCAAGCAGCTCCAGTGACACTAAATCCGCGTTCCGCTAGGAGGGGGGGGGGGGGCAGAATCTGCCTCCCTCCCGGATTTTCCCAATAACTTGAAAACCATGATAGATGTCAACGTGAAACTTTCAGTACCTTATCCTGCATCAAGTCGAAGTCTTCTCACCTAGTTTAAGTTAAATTATTGTAGTATTTTGGGAGATAATGACGTTTTAATGACGTCATGTTGTGCCATTTTGTTGTGGAAAAACTATAAATGTTTGAAAAATCGTAGAAAATAAAGTCTTGAGGCAAAGTGCAAATCAAAAGCGTCAAAAGAAAGAAAATGGCATTGTCTTCAAAATGGTGATCTCGGATTTCCAAAATTTTGGGGCTTTGACCAAAAAAACGGGAAAATCCACTTTTTGTGAATTTGAAAAGTGAATTTTTAAGCTCGAATACTAAAATAAGGTGACCGGCCCAAATTCACAGATAAAAAATGAGGGTATTTTTTTGCCACAAAAAGATGCCCCCCACGGAGAGAGGCTGGATCCGCCAGTGTCCTACCTCCCACCGATCCCCCCCCCCCCCCCCCCCCCCCCCAACCGACGGCTGGATCCGCCAGTGGTCCTGGTAGTTAATGTGATATCTATACACGTTGGCACATGCAGTTTGCTCGAAGAAGACAAGTTTGAAGAAAAAGGCATATAGGGCAGATTATGTGTTACACAGCCGGTATAAGTCAATGCTCTCGCCCTTCCATATTCTGGGCGCATCATGGTTGATATATGAGCCAAGTATGAGCCATGTTTGTGACCTGGGATATTTACTAGGCAGCTACCAGAATCAACAGGTCGACAGCATATAACATTTAAACCCAATCATGTATCGTAAGGTGTATCAATACAGCATGCCCCATTGTATGATTGCTGGTATCACAATGGCGCTCTTCGGCTGAATGCAGGTCGATGTTTGTAGAGCGCGGGACTCGCCGTATCGTTGTTTGGTTGAGTCGCATCCAACCAGGTGCATAGTCAGCCTTAATGCTAATGAAGTGGTAGTTAAGCAAATTAATACAGCAGGGTGCTTTGAGATGCAAAGTACGTTGTAAATTGTAATGCTGTAAATAATTGTCAAAGGGTACGAGGTGCACCACTGCGATGAGAATGAACATTGCTAAGATGCTAGATGACAGCAGGTGTCCGGCTACTTACAGGAATCCATGATAAGTTCGCAGATGTCCTTATAAAGGCACCCTCTGATGAACTATAGCAGATGTCCGAACAGCAGTGCGGAAGTGCTAACTTCACTATGCTTGAGCTTGTGCTGTTGATAAACTAACGTTCGGAAATCATTGCCAAAATATTGACATTCCAAAACGCCAGATTACCGATGCTTCTCCAGCAAAGGAAAAACATGCCCCGTTTGACTCACACAGCAAGACTGACTGTTCCAGTCAGTGGATATGTGCCTATAGTGTCTGTGTGCCCTTAAAGCCGGTGTGCCTTTAGTGCCTGTGTGCCTATAAAGCTTATGTGCCAATAAAGCCTGCGTGCCTATAAAGCATGTGTGCCTATAAAGCATGTGTGCCTATAAAGCCTATGTGCCTATAAAGCCTGTGTGCATATAAAGCCTGTGTGCATATAAAGCCTGTGTGCCTATAAAGCCTGTGTGCCTATAGCGCCTATGTGCCTATAGTGCCTGTGTGTCAGCGTGCCTGTGTGTCAGCGTGGCTGGGTGTCAGTGTGCCTGTGTGTCAGCGTGCCTGTGTGTCAGTGTGCCTGTGTGTCATCGTGCCCATGTGTCAGTGTTTCTGTGTGTCAGTGTGCCTGTGTGTCAGCGTGCCTGTGTGTCAGTGTTCATGTGTGTCAGCGTGCCTGTTTGTCAGCGTGCCTGTAGTCTGACCCCTGTCAGTCTCGCAGACACGCGTCCCGCCCGGTCTGACAGACACTGACACTGACACTGACACTGACACTGTGACACTGACACTGACACTGTGACACTGACACTGTCACACTGGGACACTGTGACACTGACACTGTGGCACTGACATGTGACACTGACACTGTGACACTGTGACACTGACACTGTGACACTGACACTGTGACACTGACACTGTGACACTAACACTGTGACACTGACACTGACACTGATACTGACACTGTGAGTAACGACCCAACTCGTTAAAAGCCGGCCAATGTCCACCAGCCCGGGCTCCGAGCCCATCGGCCCACACGGCCGGCCGCTGTCAGCACGGGGGTCGTGTCTGTCGCCAATTAAACTGGCCGTTGTCGTGACGAGATGTATCACACGCCACGACACGGCAGGTCACGGCACGGCCGCGGTATGACACGGCAGGGCACGGCACGGCCGCGGAACGGTGCGGCAGGGCACGGCACGGCCTCGGTACGGTGTGGCAGGTCACGGCAGGTCACGACACAGCCTCGGTACGGTGCGGCAGGTCACGGCACGGCTGCAGTATGTCACGGCAGGTCACGGCACGGCCTCGGTACGGTGTGGCAGGTCGCGGCAGGTCACGGCACGGCCGCGGTACGGCGCGGCATATAACGTTACACCTTACAGCACAGAACGCAGCAGCCACGCGTGTCACGTCACAGCCACGGCAAGGCGCGGCGCGGCATGTCCACGTCACGTTACTTCACGTCACGTCACGACACGTCGCTCATGTATGTATGTATGTATGTATTTACATTTAAAACACTCTCCAACATAAAATGGCTATTCCGAGTGTCGAGTCGATAACGTTAAAAGGTAAGACATGTTAAAAAGGCACTCGTAAGCTGCATTCATACGGCAAAATATAAAAAGCATGCATCCATATACACAACACGCACACACACACACACACGTACGCACGCACATATTCATCCAGTCCCAGCTAAATGACTACACAGTGCATGCCTAAAAGACGCGAGAGACGAGTTCCGGAG
The DNA here is from genome assembly GCA_036785665.1 of Chirona hameri. Lineage (NCBI taxonomy): Eukaryota > Metazoa > Arthropoda > Thecostraca > Balanomorpha > Balanidae > Chirona > Chirona hameri. The sequence continues at coordinate 76,925 of JAXIVJ010003036.1, forward strand.
TTCCAGAGGTAAAGAGTTGTAGAGTTGCGCGATACTGTATAGGAGGCGCCGCCTACCCGCCTCCGTCCTCACGCGCGGGAGAGTGTCGTGGCTGTGACGCGTGATCAGTGTCCTGACGAGTAGAACGGGAGCGAAGATAAGAGTTGGCCTGAATATGAGAGGCAAGAGCTTGCGGTTCGCCAGTAACTCGTATTTTGTGAAGCAAACTAATAGTGCTGTTCGTAGAGCTGACGGGCAGTAGGCCAGCCCAGTTCCTCACGCACGTCCGATATATGATCAAATTTGCGACGGCCGGAGACAACGCACATCGCAAAGTTCAGGATTTTTGGAGGCGTTGTGTGTTTTTCTCCGACCCGTTGCCATAGACGGCAAGGCAGTATCGAACGTTCGAGATGACCAAGGCATTGACCAAGGTGGGCAGAAGGTCAGGTGGGATCTGATGACGCATGTGGTACAGGCCGATGTGGATACCGTTACATTTTTTGACGAGGGCAGAAACGTGAGAGTCCCAGGTGAGGTACTTGTCGAACACTACGCCAAGGTTCCTCACGGTGGGGTCCTCACGCTTTGCATGCTCGCGGTACCGAACAGTAATAATGGGACAACACAAATACAAATACAATAATGGGATCCATGTCACGCCAATTTTGACAGGAACCACAGACTATAAGTTCCGTTTTACTTGTGTTTACTTTCAGACCGTGGGAGTGGAACCAGACATCCAAGGAGTCTGTCTGTTCCATTGTACCAATGAGCTGCGGCAGGGAGTCTTTTTTGCCAGATATCAAAATTTGGGTATCATCAGCGTACTGCACCACGTGCGCGTCAGGGGCAAAGAGGGACAGGTCGTTAGCAAATATCTGGAAGAGGAGTGGGCCAAGAGGATCCTTGGAATACACCGATGGGATTTGGCTGGGGTCTGGAAAGCTGCCGGTGGCACGGCATGACACGACACGTCCACGACCATGTCATGCCACAGCTGCTAACGTCACTTCACGCCGAGGAATGTCACGGCACGCCACGGCACGACACGGCCATGGCCCGGGTCGCGGTCCGGAGTCATGGTCCGGGACAAGAGGTGACATCGCGTGACGACCTGTCACCGTGTCGTGACGTAGCGGTGTGACGAAGTGTCGGTGGAGGGTGTCGCTGTGATTGGGATAGTTTGATGGACCCCGCTGGACATTGGTGACAGCGGTGGATGCGTCTTAGGAATAGGTCACATATCACATATCACAGGTTATGGGGAAAGTTCGCAGATTACAGGATACATGCCACGAATCACAAACTAGGGGAACGGCGCATGTGTCGCATGTTTACATGCGCATGTGTCGCATGTGTCGCGGCGCATGTTGTCGCATGTTTGTCGCATGTGTCGCATGTTTAGAGGCCAAACGCGGATCGTTCGGCCCGGCAACACATGGCTGAATAGCACATTAGGTGACAACAATTGCAGGTCACCGTTCTCGTGTAATATGCTAATGGCATACAGACTCTCGTCCTTGACAGATATGGTTAGTTGGTTTCTATTTTTCAGTTCTACATGATCTGGTCAATATTCGCAGAATCATTTACCCATGTTATCATGTAGTTGTATCATGTTTGTTTTTAACCACGTATTTGTGTCACCACTCCGTAAAATCGGACTAATTAATCAATGAAATTGTTCTGTTTGTCGCTATTTTGTTTCCGACGCGCCGCCAACCGAAGGTCCCCTATGGGATAGGCAGGCCCGCATTGCACCCTCCGGCCCTGTGGGATAGGCAGGCCCGCATTGCACCCTCCGGCCCTGTGGGATAGGCAGGCCCGCATTGCACTCTCCGGCCCTGTGGGATAGGCAGGCCCGCATTGCACCCTCCGGCCCTGTGGGATAGGCAGGCCCGCATTGCACCCTCCGGTCCAGACTGGCAGTGTTTCGTTGGTCGCCTGAGGCAGTGTTTCGTTGGTCGCCTGAGGGGATGCGTTGACCTAGTTACTGTTCAGCCGACGAGACGGGTAACCCCAGTGGCCCCAGGTTTCTCTCCCAGGAGGCTCTAAATAATGGAGTGACCGTGTCGCAAAACAGGAAAAACGGGCATAAACACGTGCATGCAAAAACGGGCATTGTGTTGCACTTGTTTATGGTAATACGTAGTTTATGTCGCAGTTTGCGCAGTGTGTCACGATGTTTTTGGACCATGTGTGGTACATAAAATAATATGGTTAAGTAAGACTTTAGGGTCATACTTGTTTATACTTTTGCTCAGGTTTTAACAGTTAGTTTTATATTTTTCGAAGTTTTTCAAGAGTACATTACAAGTAAAAACAAATATTTCAGCTCTCATCGTGGTGCCTCTCTCTCACTGAGGAAGGCGCCACGATGAGCGCTGAAATATTTGTTTTTACTTGTAATGTACTCTTGAAAAACTTCGAGAAATATAAAACTAAGAATATGGTTACTTTTATCCTTGGTGCAATGGACGTAGTACGGAAGCAGCAAATTAATTTGGGAAAAATATTAAACCTCTAGCTCTCCCTCCATCATTGATATTGCTAATTGCATTGTTCTTTGCTAGTTGATGCAATAATCGTTTGATGCAATATAAGCTGCTTCATATAGGCTTGAAGTGGCAGCTCCGGTTATTAATTCATGTTAAATGGTCATTAGTCATTGATCACTGAATAGGCACCGACACGGTGGGTTTGAGGTTGACACCGTGATGACACACTCATATTTAAGAAATTATTGACCATAAGGATTATGACAGTGTATGGAAGACTGTAGGAAAGCTGTCGTGGGTAGCCCCACCTACTGCGGTATTCATAAGATCACCTTGATCATTCCACTGTTCCTAGCTGTTGTTTGAGTGGGAGCTGAGTCGACTCATATATACTGACTTATTGGACAGTGAGTTGACTCAACCGGCACTCAAGAAGACACTAACTAAAAACAATAAGAACTCGAGAACATCCACTTACCGGAGTGCATTAATTGATATTCGCTGTCGGCGACTATCAAGTGGTCGATCTCAAACTCTACAGTACATATACCTACAAACATAAAACATTCGTTTATGCTCTCAATCTATATCGGTTGTCAAAGGCTAAGGAACCAAGCCTGACATGACGTCAAACAAAATCAATGGCGCGAACTTACTGAATTGACTGCACATGTGTCGGGCATCACACGTCATTGTGAATTGGTGTTTGTTGACACAGCCGGTTGACGCTTTTGTGCAGTGTTCGCTCAATGTATGGGAGCTGAATAGGACAGTATTGTTTGAATAGGGCTTTTGTTGGGAGTGTCAAAGCTTTGACATGTGGGGACAGTTGTAAAAGATTGGTATACGCTTCCATTTCATCATTGCTTTCCCTCAGACATCGATGGACTAGAACAGGCCGTGATAAACACGTGATAAACCGTGATAAACGTGATAATCCGTGATCCTGCTGTATTTGGTAGAGATTTAGTTTTGTCACAAATACTTATGTCACATAACTTGCTTTCTTCCCTAAAAATATCAGCGATTTAATTGATGATGGATTCGCCCATACCCGTAGACAAACTTCTTAAACTCACACACGACACTTAAAGTGCTCGAATCCCCGCCCTAACGATCCCACAGCCAATCAGCCACGTGCCACACCCTGCCCGGGGGGGGGGGGGGTACGGTACTGTGAATCCACGAACCGAGCCGAATCAATATCGCAGGGATCACTGACCGCTGGAAGCCAATTAACACGGCTAGACGATCCCTCTGCCAGTGGTTATTGATGGCATTTCACAGGCAGATAAATAGCCGAATCAATATCCCGCTCGTGCGGACGTGCTCAGCAACAGCTGGATCGGTGTGTTGACGGCCGAGGGTGGAATGAACAACAGCTGGGTCGGTGTGTTGACGGCCGAAGATGGAATGAACAACAGCTGGGTCGGTGTGTTGACGGCCGAAGATGGAATGAACAACAGCTGGGTCGGTGTGTTGACGGCCGATAGGGGAATGAACAACAGCTGGATCGGTGTGTTGACGGCTGAGAAGGGAATGAACAACAGCTGGATCGGTGTGTTGACGGCCGAGGGTGGAATGAACAACAGCTGGGTCGGTGTGTTGACGGCCGAAGATGGAATGAACGACAGCTGGATCGGTGAGTTGACGGCTGAGAAGGGAATGAACAACAGCTGGGTCGGTGTGTTGACGGCCGAGAAGGGAATGAACAACAGCTGGGTCGGTGTGTTGACGGCCGAGAAGGGGATGAACAACAGCTGGGTCGGTGTGTTGACGGCCGAGAGGGGAATGAACAACAGCTGGGTCGGTGTGTTGACGGCCGAGGGTGGAATGAACAACAGCTGGGTCGGTGTGTTGACGGCCGAGGGTGGAATGAACAACAGCTGGGTCGGTGTGTTGACGGCTGAGGGTGGAATGAACAACAGCTGGGTCGGTGTGTTGACGGCTGAGGGTGGAATGAACAACAGCTGGGTCGGTGTGTTAACGGCTGAGGAGGGAATGAACAACAGCTGGGTCGGTTGTTGACGGCCGAGGGTGGAATGAACAACAGCTGGGTCGGTGTGTTGACGGCCGAGGGTGGAATGAACAACAGCTGGGTCGGTGTGTTGACGGCTGAGGGTGGAATGAACAACAGCTGGGTCGGTGTGTTGACGGCCGAGGGTGGAATGAACAACAGCTGGGTCGGTGTGTTGACGGCCGAGAAGGGAATGAACAACAGCTGGGTCCGATGGAACTCAATCCATTTAGTTCGAATTCAGCTACCGTTGAATTCCGTGTTTTTGTCGAAATTGATTTCATCTCACTCATTTGAATACCTTTTTGTTTCAATAATCGCAGAAATAACCGAAATAAAAAGGAACTGAATTGGTGGGTAGATATGTATCTAAAGCGTTGTTGATTACATGAACTCTGACTTCACAAACATATCTCGAATTGGTTGATACAAACTCGAGATATAGCAGTTTTTCAAAAACATGACGGGCATAATAATGGCGCTTTCCACTCATAAAGCTATATTTGCATCGTAATCAATAAAATTGGTCTATAGGGTTATCTTGGGTCCTGAATTCTGCTGTGACAATATTAGCTCGATCTGACCTCAAGTTTTCATGTTATAGCCTCGGGCATTTTGGCAAAGTCACGTTGCAGAGGTATTTTTGTAGGCCAAAATAACGCATTTGAGTTAACCAAATATCAAAAAGACTTATATGGATGCATTTGCAATGAAACAGAGATTCTATTTCTGGGCTATGTTGCGTGACCTTGAATGACCTTGAAACCGTGACCTCGTGACCTCTTTTTCATTGACCTCGTGTGACCCTGGGTACACCTCTTATTTCAATTTTTCACTTCTCAAAATACTTGTCAATATATTGCATAACAACGAGAAGAGAAAAAAAATCCTATAATTTCCATATTTCCGCCAATCTGCGTGCGTGTTTTCTAATCACCAATAAGGGGAGGGTAACGGGTGGATATCCCAGCTACCATATACCCAATTTTTGGCATACACATTGTCAGGGTGACTAGCAACACCACGCAGCCATCCGGCGTGGTCCAAAACGAATCGAATGGTGAAACCCCGCCCAAATCAGTCCCATAAGTTCGGAACATGACGTCAGCAACCATTTTTGGCTGTTTTGGTCCAATTTGGTCCACTTCAATTGAACCGAAGTGGATAAAACTCACAACGGCACCGTTTAGACCAAACCGGATCGAATGGTGAAGACTCCGTTCAAATAAATCCCATAGGTTCGGAGCATGACGTCAGCAACTATTTTTTGGCGGTTTTGGTCCCATTCCCACTTACATTTTACCAAAGTGGAAAAAATGCACCGTTTTTGACCACGATGGATCGAATGGTGAAGACCCCATCCAAATCAGTCCCATAAGTTCGGAGCATGACGTCGTCGGCAACGATTTTTGGCGGTTTTGGTAAAACATTTAAATTTTGGTTCACTTAGATCAAACCAAAATGGATACAACTGAATATAGCACCGTTTTAGACCACGCCGGATCGATTGGTGAAGACTCCGCCCAAATCGGTCTCATAGATTCGGAGTATGACGTCATCTGCAACGATTTGTGGTTGTTTCGGTCCAATTTGGTCCACTTAGATTAAACCCAAATGAATAAAACTAAAAACCGCACCGTCTTGGACCACGCCGGATCGAATGGTGAAGACCCCGCCCAAAAAACTCCCATAGTTTTGGAGTATGACGTTGTCGGCAACTATCTTTGGCGGGTTTGATCCAATTTGGTCCACTTAGATTAGACCAAAGTGGATTAAACTCAAAATGGCACTGTTTTGGACCACTCCGGATCGAATGGCTAAGACCTCAGCAAAATTAGTCCCATAGGTTCGCTTGTTTTTTTTTGTCAATTTCAAATGTCAATTTTTGAATTTCAAGACGTTTCATTGCGAATTCAGCCATACAAGTCTTTTGACGTTTGGTTATGTAAAATGCACCATTTCGGCCTCCAAAAATACCTCTGCAGCGTGACCCTGCCAAAATGCCCGAGGCTATAACTCGAAAAACTAAGGTCAGATCGATCTAATATTGCCACAGCTGAATTCAGGACCCAAGACAACCATATAGACCAACTTTGAACAAGAAGTGAGAGATGGGGGATATTTCGAATTGTTGAAATGTCGTGGAATGCCCCAGCCGCGGGTCACAGCGGGTATTTTTGCGCAGAAGATATATAATTGAAGTAGGAGAAGGTACCGGAAGTTGCACGTCGATAGCGCTATTAGTTTGTTTTAGCTATTACGAAAGTTCGTCAGGGGGAAGCCCCCCCCCCCCCCCCCCCCCCCACCCCAGCCAATGGCGGGTTAAGATTTGCAACGAAATGAAATAAAATGATGTGAAAATAGCGATTTTGTTAACATTAGTCGAGGAAAATGAACGTACAACCAGCCAAATGTTGTGCATATATTTCGCCTGAGACGGGTGATCTGTCGCTTCCGTCCACAAACTTCAGTTTTGATCGCGTTTTGCATATGCTAGCAAAGGTTAACGGGGAAAACCAATGCCAGATTCGAAAAAGTCAGAGAATTTGGGTTCCAAGCAGTGCAGTTTGAAGGAAAAATGGGAACCTTCATTTTTTATCAGGTCTGTGTTGTCTGTTTTTTGTCTGTTTTATGTTGTCTGCTTTCCTCTCTCCGCTTCTTTTTCCGCCTTGTCGCAACATTCCGCACAAAGCTCCGCATTCCGCATTCCACATAACATTTTTCATCAAGCCATGACATTTCCAGCCACTGTTATTCAATTCGCCCCAAACCATATAAATGTCACTTGTCAGACTTAAATGTCAACCTCATACCAGGGCCAGGGCGTGACGGCCGGCGTCGGACTTTGAGAGGTGGCCTGGCATCGTGTGTCAATCGAACCGTTAAGAACCGTTAAGAACTCATCGGCTCTTTTGAGGTCGCCTAATCGCCTGACGGCTGAATTTAACATTGGGGCCTATGGGAAGCGCGCTGACTTGTCGCCTAACGACCGAATGCGCGATCAGGCGTGTTCAGCTGACTTTTTCGGCGCGTTGTCGGCGCGTCATTCAGCGCTGAGTAGGCGCGCAGAAGTTGGAAATGCTGAACTTTTCGGTCGTTTGGGCGTGAAGAAAGCTTATCTGCACGCTGCACCTGAAAGATCTTATCGCAAATTTTACGAGAAGTGCATCATTTCGCGCTGCGAAGTAGGTAAATGTCACAACCCTACCATAGCATTGGTGCTTCCAGGGCTTCAAACTTTGTATTGTAGTGAACAACAAGGTTATATTTATGGCGATAATCTTCGAAAGCTGTCTTCTCCGTAGTAGAACGCTACTTTCTTTTTGCTGAAATTATTCAAAACATGTGGCCACAGCAACACAAATGTACACGCCTATTTTTCCTAATTCTCCAATTTACAGAACGTTGAATGGTTTGTTTATATTTCTGCTTATTTACGTGACCTTGGTGCCTGCTCAAGAACTTAAAAGCTTGGAGGCATTTATAATTTGGATTCGCCTTATTGCACGTGCTTTAGTGTTAAATATTACTAACATTTCCGTGGTACGCATACATAATTAACCTAAAAGTTTTTTAACTTCAGTAATACATAAAACTTGCGCATTTTAATGCACTTTTGGTCAGTCATGGCGTCTCACATTCGGTGCATAATCGCTTTCAGGGTGTCCGGAAAAAACATACTCTGGATTTTAGCTCGTGCTTCAATATGCACGTGCCAATTTTTTTCAAACTTGTCATGATTATAGCTGGGAACGTGGCAAAACCGATGAACACAGAAATATGTCCTTTGAGATGTTTTTTGATATTGCAAAGGCGTTTTGTGTGGAAGCCTACATTACAGGGTGTGTTCCAGGGTGTCCGGAAAAAAGATACTGTGAATTTCCGTAATAATTTCGGATATAAGCAAGCAATATTACAAATTCGAGTATCGTTATATTCACCAGTGCATGGCAAAACAGATAAGCCATGACATTTGTACAGACACTGCCTCTGTCAGCCTCAAGGCGGAGGTGGCGTGGGCACCCTATTCCCCTGACCTCAGTCCATTGGATTTCTTTTTGTGGGGAGACCGTCTTTACAAAGGTCAAGGACCGTGTTTACAAAGAAAGGCCCAGAACAACAGAAGACCTGATGCGCGCCATCATCGCAGAAGTCGGCCGCATGCCCTCAGCGATGATCGACAAAGGTGTCGACCATCTGCAGACTGTGCGACTGCCTCAGCTGATCCACCGGAAGGGGGCGCACATCGAGCATCTTCTGTAGGAGGCTGCACTGTGAGCTGTGACTGACAGAGGGAATCTGTACAAATGTCATACATTATCTGTTTTGACATGAACTGGTGACTATAACGATACTCGATTTTTTAATATTGTTTGTTTCTAACCGAAATGATGACGGAAAATCACAGTATCTTTTTTCCGGACACCTTGGAACACACCCTGGAATGTAGGCTTCCACACAAAACACCTTTTCAATATTAAAAAACATCTCAAAGGACTTGTTCATCAGTTTTGCCATGTTCCAAGCTATAATCATGAAAAGTTTTTAAAAAATTGGCACTTGCATATTGAAGCACGAGCTAAAATCCTGAGCATGTTTTTTCCGGACACCCTGTAGGTCGTTAGGCCGGTACTACGCGCGTAGTCGGCGCGTAGTTGTGCGTCCTGAAATTCGGCCGTTAGGTCGTTAGGCGTATGTGCGCGGTGGACGGCGACCTATAACGACCGAAAGCGCGATTAAGCGTGTTCAGCTGACGCTGGGTAATATTTTAATTTTGCCTCAGACACAAATCAACTGTTGATCACTTCCTTGGAACTTTTCAGACTTCAGGCGCGCAAATTCGGCCGTTAAGTCGTTACTAGGCGTGTGTGCAGTTGACGGCGACCTTTAGAGCACAATGCAAAATCAATAGGTCTATGCATACACAAAATGGAGTGAGCTTTGTCAGCTATTCAAATGATGAAGAAAGGAAGAAAGTCGCAGTGAATGTGTAGGAGTTATGAATGCTATCAACACAAAGAAATGGTTGAAGCTAGAGAAATTTACGAAATAAGTATGTGTTATTTGGTATGTGAAATATTTGCCAACTGATGTTTGAGCTGCTGAAGGCGTAGACCATCAAGCATTTCGGAGAAGAAATATTGCTCGTAGTACAAATTGGATCAAGCAAGGATATCCGAAAAGGAAAATACGAGAAAACTGCTGAAATCAAGAGTGGTATACGGAATGCCATGTTCACTTCGGAGACCCGACTTACCTATGGGTGCCTTGAAGAGACCTTTATCGTCGTCGGCTCTGTGTGACTTGTAGCTCAATCTATGACGGAAATCGCTTAATTTGTCTCTCGCCTCACTGGTAGTTAAGGTCTGACAGTTTAGGATATTCACTCATCAGTTTGTTGATTTTATCAGCGTTTGAAATCGCTCACGCACACACGACACATTATTGTTCACTAGCGCTATTGCGCGTCTCACCGCACTGACCTGTCCAACACTGTGAGTCCCCGCCGCCCGCCCCGCACCAGGCCACCCGACCCGTCCCAGGTCACGTGACCAACGAGCGACTCCCCGCCGCCCGTCCCGCACCAGGCCACCCGACCCGTCCCAGGTCACGTGACCAACGAGCGACTCCCCGCCGCCCGCCCCGCACCAGGCCACCCGACCCGTCCCAGGTCACGTGACCAACGAGCGACTCCCCGCCGCCCGCCTCGCACCAGGCCACCCGACCCGGCCCAGGTCACGTGACCAACGAGCGACTCCCCGTCGCCCGCCCCGCACCAGGCCACTCGACCCGGCCCAGGTCACGTGACCTCTGCCCCGAGGGCAGGACAGCGAGGCTGGCGCTCACGCGGCCCAGAACCTGTGGCCGAAACAAGCGGGGGAGAGAGGGGGAAAGGGGATTGTCGGTAAAAGGTGTTGTTATTGCCGGTTTAAATAATTTAGCGTGTGCATTAGCGGATCTACGCTTGGGAAAAATGGTCAATTGTCTTTCCCCCCCCCCCCCCAACCATCTGAAATTGGCGCAGAATTGACACATTTCCTGATATAGAAGACAATCTAAGCAACTTTTACTCAGGAAAGTTGGTTTTAAATCGGCTTTCAATGCAAGCGAAATTCGATGAGTTTCCAGAATTGCGTAAGACTTTTTGGAATCCCCCCCCCCCAACTACCCGTTCTGGATCCGCCAATGAGCGTTTGTACTGTATATATGTTGATAAAGGAAAGTTTCCGAAATGTATGTGGCTAAATTATCACAAGCTCATTGAATATGATCGAAAAATGTCATGTAGGTACTACGATTTTACTGAAGCAAGCAAGCTTAAAGGAAATAGTTCACCTTCAACATGGGGTTTTGAACTGAAATAGCAGTTGTGTAGCCCGTGTTGAGAAATCCCTATCTGCAACTTTCATAGGCTGAAAAGACTCTCCAGCCGAAGATATTTGACTTTTTGGCGAAGGAATGCGGCGCATATATGATATACCGTACCGTCTGAAAGTGCCAGCACTGCAGGGAGCATGCGCAGACCAAAAACACACACCATAACATTACTAATTTACGACCTTCTGTCCTGAATTGGAGCGATGTAGGACCATTTTTGAAAAGAAAAAAAGAAACTGTATTCGAAAATATAATAAAATCGTGTTCTGAGAAATTTTCCGAAAGTGAACTATTTCCTTTAATAACAAACAAATATACTTCAAACACGTTGGCAAAATGTAGATATTGGCACATTTTGCCGTCATTACTTGAGAACCTGCAATAAAACTCTTTAAACACTATACGCATAATATCGTGGGCAGTTCTTTGTCAGGGCGGCTAGGTGGTTATACCCAACAGTCGCGTTTGCCACCTTCTCAGCAGTTCCTTCTTCCTCGCCACCTTCCAGCAGTTCCTTCTTCTTCGCAGAGCTGGAGCAATTCCAGCAACTCTAGCGGTGAATTAGTGTACTTCATTAGTGAACCACAACGCACAACACAGTCGACCTAGCAGCAATGAACCCCAATTAAGCGCCTCATTTATAGTCCAGGAGACAATAGAAATCAATACGCCAGCGCTCTAGCGTTACGCCAATGGATGTTTCAATACGAAGGCCACCTCCCTGCTAGCATGCTAGTGATCACTGGCGGATCCAGGGGCGGGGGGCATCCGGGGCAAATCCCCCCCACAGGAATCTGGGGGGGGGGCATTCAATACAAGTATCTCCTCGCGCGTTCCCAATTTATCGAAAAATCGTAAAAATGGCTTCGCAGCAGTCAAAATCCAGCTATCCACAATCAAAAACCGGAAAATTTCGCGACGCTTTGCGGCATGACACAACTTTCGCAATTGCTAATACAAATTTGGAAAATGGGAAAATGAATTCCATTAGTGTCTAGCAGAGGCTCTCCTTAGCGGTAATTGCTGGCACTGGTGGATCCAAGGAGGCATTAGGGGAAAATGGCCCCTACAGTAATCTGGGAGGGGCATTCAATACAAGTATGCCTCCCCCCCGCGGGTTCCCTGCACTGAACGTGAAAAACAATGATCTAGGGAGAAAACTTCATGAAAACGGAAGTTTTTTCCCTCGAGTGATTGAATTTGAAGCTTGTATGTATGTAACCTTGTATGTATGTAGCTTGTATGTGTAATTCAAGCAACTCCAGTGACACTTAACCCGCGTTCCACTGGGAGGGGGGCAGAATCTGCCCTTCTTCCCCCAGATTTTCTCAATAACATGAAATTGTGATAAATATTAACGTCAAACTTTCAGTACCTTATCCTGCATCAATTCTACGTCTCTCATCAAATTAGAATGAAATTGAAGTATTATTTTGGGAGATAATGACGTTTTAATGACGTCATGTCATGCCATTTTTGGTGGAAAACCGCTAAATGTTTGAAAAATCGTAGAAAATAGAGTTTTGAAGCAAATTGGAAAACCAATAACGTCTAAAGAAAGACAATGCTGTTTTCTTGAAAATGGCGATCTCGGATTTGGGAAATTTTGTGTTTTTGATTCCAAAAATTAAGAAGAAAAATGATTTTTATGGGAAAAATACACAAAATCACTTTTTTGTGAATTTGAAAAGTGATTTTTTTTTAATTCGAATATTAAAATAAGGTGACCGGGCCAAATCAGCGGAGAGAAAAAAATGGGGTACCTTTTTGCCACAAAAAAGTCCCCCCCCCCCCCCAACGGAGAGAGGCTGGATCCGCCAGTGCTTGTAATTACATAGGGACTAAACCCCGGAAAATACGCCTGCATACATGCGTACCGCACGTCATTCACGGAGTATGCGTGTAACGCATGCATGCATAGTAAAATACGCATTACGCATGCCTACTGGCATGCGTGCGATGATAACAGCGCGTGAATATGGATTATTCGGGCCACCATAGCCGCAATATTGACTGAACCGGCTGTCCAGCGGCTAATTACGGAGTTATGATGTGACGGGAACCAGGATGGGGTCCCATGAGGGGCCATGCAAGGGTACGATGGGGGGTCATGAAAGGGTCCGATGAGGGGACATGAAAGGGTCCGATGAGGGGCCATGAAAGGGTACGATGAGGGGCCATGAAAGGGTCCGATGGGGTCATGCAAGGGTCCCATGAGGGGCACGACAGGGGGGGACAAGGAGCCCTAAAATTGTCAGACGAAGAGCTCTGATAGGGTGTGATGAAGACCCTGACGGTGTCTGATGCAGTTTATGATGGGCCCGACGAAGAGTCCCTGAGCCTTGCAGGCTGCAATCACTTCCGGTACAACACTGACATTGCTTGCTTGATTTCCAGTTCTCCACTTGGACCGACTCTTCGTATCGGTATACTTCACCGGAATAATCTGAGGTCGGCCATCTGACCCGAGGTCAGCTGAGGTCAGCCGAGGTCAACATGGCGCCCAGCAGGCTGGCAAAGCTCTGGCTGGCTGCGCTGCTACTGACAGGTTAGTAAAAGTCATCGAGCTGAAACTATAGCATGGAGACACATTGCATATCGAATAATGTTTTGTTCCCTGAAATTACAACGTATTCGTAAGATTCCCTGCTTGTTTTGTTCATCAGCTACTAAGCTCGGATTTTGGTGATATTTCCACTATTTTGGTGATATTTCCCCTATTTTTCGACATAAGATCAAGTCTCGCGCAGTTTTGTATGAGCCTTGCTTTACTATTTGCGCAAAGAGAACCGTGCATATTGCGTAGCAAATTTTCTGACACATTTCACGGAGCTAACATTCTCAGAAACGTTTCATTTCGTCACGTGCATACAACCGTGTAGCTGAAGTGCAAACGAAACATGGTGTTCCACGAAGTTTTAATTAGAAACTGACGCGTGCGCGTTTCGCATGTATTTTAAGTCAACGGCCTGATTAATTTAGGCTGCAGACGCATGCCAGTGACACACTTTACGTGCAGGTTACTTTGATTTAAAATCTTGATTACTGATTAACTGCCACCTCATAACATATTCATGAAACTGTCAGTAAAAAATGTTACTTTAGTCCTAACTCCCTGGAGCTTTAGGCGCCATATAACCATAAGAGTTCCGGTGCGCTAAAGCCCCCATTACACCACCACGCCACCATCTCGGAATATTATTAAAATAGTCTGAAAATATGGCCATTAAAATATGGATAGTATCTGTCTCTTAGTTAAGTAAAAATAGTTTTGCGACCATCCATGCAAGCACGTAGCCAGGATTTTGTCCAGGGGGTGCGATACCTCGAAAAAGCCCCTTCCCGAGCGTTGAAAAGGCCCCCTTCCCAATCGTTGAAAGGGCCAAACAAAACGGATGCAAGACACGTTACAAGGATGGAAAATGCAGTACGACAGGTATGGCATGGGCCATACCAACTTTTAGGAGCTGGAGTTAGTAAACTGCCATATCAACTTTGGAACCAGCGACACCAATTTGGAATCAGCTATACCAATTTGGAATATTTTTGAAGCTCAAAACCTGGAACTCTTAAACAAATTGCGCCGCGGAGCGACGCGAAAATTGTGAGTCTTATGACCTGGATTTGCTTTCTCATCAATGCGTCGTATTGCGTATGGTGCGGACCATTAAACATGCTATATTGTGCGTTTAAAAGTGCGGTAAAAAAAGTATTTAAGTGAACTATTTTGCCGAATTATATAGAAAAGTAGCAACATAACACATAAATGCGCCGAGAAACGGGCCGTTTTTTCTAACCCGCATACAATTGAATTTGTAGTTAAATCGCGCCGCGGAGCGTCGCGAAAATTTTGAATTGTATTCCCTGGACAACTGCATTCTTACTGTTGAAAGGCCCAGGGTCCCTTCAGATCGTCTAGGGGCCCTACGCCCTTTTCAACGCCCTTCTGACCTGTTCAGGGAATCATCTGGGATCCGTGAAGCGAAAAGACATGATGTGGAGTGGGTGATATGTATAAAATACGAAGAGGGCTTATTCTACAGCAAACAAACAAACAGTAAAACGCCTTAATCGGCGGTAACCGAACGGCGAGCGGTATCTGCTGCTTCCCTGGGACAAACTACATAACAATTAATTTGTATTAAATTGTTCATAATCTCCTTTCTCGAATCCGCCAAAAGGTCCTGAGCGCTGCATGCTTCAGCGTATACAAAACGAATGTTTTGATTAATAATGCCATTTTTGATCAAAAAGTGATTTGTGTTCATGTCGACGTTTGCGCGAGCCACGCGCTGTGGTACTAACCCTATCAGAACACAACATACCAGAATAAAGATAGATATGATGGTCCTATCCAATGGTGAAAACCTTATCTCAATCGTAGCTGTGGTTGCAACGTTATTAGCTTCCGAAAAGTGTCTGTATGGCCGGGTCGGGCCGGGTCGGGTCCGGGTCAAATGTAAATTTGTCTAGTAAGTTGACGAGAAACCTCACGGGCGCTTCGCGCCCGCTCGGTAATTAAAATCGGAGCTTCCGGTACATTGTAACACCCTAACGAAGAGTGCTACAGTATACCCGAAAGCTCCGCTTTTAAAAAATGTATTGTGGAGTAAGTCCTTTTTCCATTTAATGTTCATCTGGGATCTCTAGTCTCTACGTGCTTTTTCCCTTCCGGTCTGACCAGGGACTCCTCTGACCTTCCAAGAAGCCCCTCTTGTGTGTCAAGGGGCCCATTCGGCCTGTTCAGAGGTCCTTCCGACCTGGCCAGGAACTGCACTGGCTGCTTTGTCGGCCTGTCGACATGCTCAGGGGCCCCTCCGACCTGCCCAGGGGCCCCTCCAGTCTGGCTAGGAACTCATCCGGCATGTTCAAGGGCCCTTCCGACCGGCCCAGGGACCCTTTCGGTCTAGCCAGGGGCCTCTCTGACCTGCCAAGAAGCCCCTCCGATCTGCCCAGCGACTCTTCTGGTCTGACTGCGCTGGCTGCTTTGTCGTCCTGCCGACATGCTGAAGGGGCCCTCCGACCTACCCTGGGGCCCCTTTGTGCTCGCTAGGAGACAATTTATGTTCAGGGACCCTTCTTACCCACCTAGGGGCCCTTTCTGTCTGGTAAGGGCCCTCTGGTCTGTCCAGAGGCCCTCCAACCTGCTCAGGAGCCCTTATGACCTGGCACGGGAATGGGCTGGCCACTTTGATGCCCTGCCGACATGCTCAGGAGTCTCCCGACCTGTCCAGGGGCTCCTCTGTGCTGGATAGGGGCCCCATTCGACGCGTTCAGGGGGCCCTCTGACCCGCTTAGGGGCCCTCTTGGTCTGGCCAGGGGCCCCTCTGACGTGCACAGGGTTCTTTTGAACGTCCACGGGTCCCTCTGCTCTTTCAGAGAGGGCCCTGGTGGCCCTAAATGGCCTCTGAAGAGCTCTAAACTCTTTAAAGACCACGCTTCGCGGGTAAAGAGCCCATGATACCGCGCTTCGCGCTGTCTTGTCGGCCCTTTTCGGCGTGCGCAGCGCGCCGAAAAGGGCCATCCTGGCCTCCAGGGGAGGGGGTGGCCGCCCCCCCCCCCCCCCCCCCCCCTTGGCTACGTGCCTGCATCCATGTTGAGGATTAAAGATCGTGCAAACAGGAAAGCTGTCGATTTCGATTGGGTCTTAAACTAAAAAAGAAATTTGACAATGTTTCATCTTTGTTGTGTTATTATTCCCTCTGCCCGTTTCGCAGTGGCTCTGTCTACCACGGTCGCAGCGGCCACAACCACACCCGCGACCACACAGGATGACACCATGGTCAACGCAGCCCCGGATAGCGGAATGAAAGACGACGGAATGAAGGACGACGGAATGAAGGACGACGGAATGAAGGACAACGGAACGGTGGCAGACGAAGAAAAGGACCATGAAGGACCGATGGATGACTCTGGAATGGAGGATGACAAAGTCACAACCAGCGGCAGCGCTGAAGCTGACGCCGACGCGTCCGCCGGTGACGATGTTGAAGAAGATGTTGATGATGCTTCCGCCGAAGCTGACGATGATGCCGACATGTCTGGTGACGACGGCGACGATGAGAAGGCGGGAACCGGGAAGAGATCGGTGGAAGACACCTGGAACAACATAAAGGGCAAGGTGAAAGAGGCCACGCAGAATGCAAAGGAGATGCTTGAAAAAAATATGAAGAACTTCAAGAATGCTATAGGTGAGTTACTTTGGTGTTAACATAATATGTCCATGGTGTTAGTCAACAGAAATTAACATATTGCCATGCAAAAAACAGACAGTAGGGAGGTTTCCTAACTGTTATAGCTCGCAGTTTATCTCATAGCTCGCCCATTTATAAATAACTGTCTGTTTAACCCTCGCCCGGGTAGGGGGTGGATGCCACCCCCCCTCGGTTTTTCTGGAATAACTCGCGTAGTTTCCAACCGATTTTAATGGAACATTCAGTACCCTACTTTTAAACAATTTCTCACATACTCTCTTTTTTATTTCTAACCCACATGACCCGTGACCTATGACCTGTTTCTTAAGGTCATGTCAGGCGCAACTGGCGTCCCGCAATATCGATGCTTGTAACTTGTGCAGTTTCCGAGTGTTTGTTGTTCATGAGCATATGTACAGGTGTTTCTAGGTTACAGTTATGGTTTACACTGAGATTATGACCTCGATTGACCTTTTCATAGGTCAACTGAGGTCATTGACCTCCGATGACCTTAGATTACTTTGTTGGGCTTCTGGCGGTTTCTAGGACATTTTGTGACGCTGATTTCAAATTTAGGATTCATTTTACATAATTATATGTTCCACTGGGGTCATGCGCTTCCACAGGTCAACCGAGGTCACTGACCTCAAATGACCTGACATGACCTTTTTGAAATTTGTAAGTTTGTAGGACATTTTGTGACGCTTATTACGAATTTGGCACCCATTAAGCATTACAATATGCTCATTCACGATTCTAGCTCGAAAAAATTCAATGTATACGCATTTACAATGTTTATGACTTTTGGGTCATTGACATGACAGGTCACTTAATGACCCAATACCTTAAAATCGGATATCAGCGGCTTCTTCTCGTCACAAGCAATACGCTCGTCTTTGTCTCGAAGCTCTAGTTCAATTAGGGGCGAAACTCTAAGGGGAGCCGTACCCCCCCCCCCCCCCCCCTACCCGAACACGTAGTGATTTTGCCCTACCCGGGCCACGGTTAACACTGCTTCACTACAGTAATGAGTATAGTTACTTGATGTAGTGTCACTATGCATGGCATAAAGCATCGTTAAGTTTGAGTCATTGATCGTCGACCCATCAGACTAAGTTCGCATCGATCATCGCGGCTGCAGTGATTCACTACCGTAGTTACCTGGCCGTTCAACACCGAAACACGTCTTTGTTTTCGTTAGAAGCTAGCTGTTCATGTTTGAAATTTCAGAGGGGAAAATATCTCAGGTGAAATTCCATCATGCATTTTATACAAGGTCTCACATGCCATCTTCTCTGGCTGTTTTGTTAGCGTGTATTTCCGTATAGGATTCTGTAGTCAACGTAACACGAGCAGTCCTCAGTCCTGTACAAGGCCAATGGGGCACTAAATGCGCCGAAGTTTATCACGTGCAATAGTACGCAGACCTTGAAGCATCTCTCTAATTCCCGCGGCCACCCATGCTCGATTTCATAGCCCCTCCCAGTGTGTGTCTGTGTATGTTTGTTTGTGTGTGTGTGTGTGTCGTTTACCAGCATTGCTGGTATATATTGGATATTCATGGTGAGTATCCGAAGTTCCATTGCCCACACGCTCCTGGAAGTTCAGCTGTTGTTGTTTTACTACATCTATATTACTGAACTGAACTACATCTATATTACTATTTGATAAGCGTCTGTCTGTCTGTCTGTCTGTCTGTCTGTCTGTCTGTCTGTCTGTCTGTCTGTCTGTCTGTCTGTCTGTCTGTCTGTCTGTCTGTCTGTCTGTCTGTCTGTCTGTCTGTCTGTCTGTCTGTCTGTCTGTCTGTCTGTCTGTCTGTCTGTCTGTCTGTCTGTCTGTCTGTCTGTCTGTCTGTCTGTCTGTCTGTCTGTCTGTCTGTCTGTCTGTCTGTCTGTCTGTCTGTCTGTCTGTCTGTCTGTCTGTCTGTCTGTCTGTCTGTCTGTCTGTCTGTCTGTCTGTCTGTCTGTCTGTCTGTCTGTCTGTCTGTCTGTCTGTCTGTCTGTCTGTCTGTCTGTCTGTCTGTCTGTCTGTCTGTCTGTCTGTCTGTCTGTCTGTCTGTCTGTCTGTCTGTCTGTCTGTCTGTCTGTCTGTCTGTCTGTCTGTCTGTCTGTCTGTCTGTCTGTCTGTCTGTCTGTCTGTCTGTCTGTCTGTCTGTCTGTCTGTCTGTCTGTCTGTCTGTCTGTCTGTCTGTCTGTCTGTCTGTCTGTCTGTCTGTCTGTCTGTCTGTCTGTCTGTCTGTCTGTCTGTCTGTCTGTCTGTCTGTCTGTCTGTCTGTCTGTCTGTCTGTCTGTCTGTCTGTCTGTCTGTCTGTCTGTCTGTCTGTCTGTCTGTCTGTCTGTCTGTCTGTCTGTCTGTCTGTCTGTCTGTCTGTCTGTCTGTCTGTCTGTCTGTCTGTCTGTCTGTCTGTCTGTCTGTCTGTCTGTCTGTCTGTCTGTCTGTCTGTCTGTCTGTCTGTCTGTCTGTCTGTCTGTCTGTCTGTCTGTATGTCTGTCTGTCTGTCTGTCTGTCTGTCTGTCTGTCTGTCTGTCTGTCTGTCTGTCTGTCTGTCTGTCTGTCTGTCTGTCTGTCTGTCTGTCTGTCTGTCTGTCTGTCTGTCTGTCTGTCTGTCTATCTGTCTGTCTGTCTGTCTGTCTGTCTGTCTGTCTGTCTGTCTGTCTGTCTGTCTGTCTGTCTGTCTGTCTGTCTGTCTGTCTGTCTGTCTGTCTGTATGTCTGTATGTCTGTATGTCTGTATGTCTGTATGTCTGTATGTCTGTATGTCTGTATGTCTGTATGTCTGTATGTCTGTATGTCTGTATGTCTGTATGTCTGTATGTCTGTATGTCTGTATGTCTGTATGTCTGTATGTCTGTATGTCTGTATGTCTGTATGTCTGTATGTCTGTATGTCTGTATGTCTGTATGTCTGTATGTCTGTATGTCTGTATGTCTGTATGTCTGTATGTCTGTATGTCTGTATGTCTGTATGTCTGTATGTCTGTCTGTCTGTCTGTCTGTCTGTCTGTCTGTCTGTCTGTCTGTCTGTCTGTCTGTCTGTCTGTCTGTCTGTCTGTCTGTCTGTCTGTCTGTCTGTCTGTCTGTCTGTCTGTCTGTCTGTCTGTCTGTCTGTCTGTCTGTCTGTCTGTCTGTCTGTCTGTCTGTCTGTCTGTCTGTCTGTCTGTCTGTCTGTCTGTCTGTCTGTCTGTCTGTCTGTCTGTCTGTCTGTCTGTCTGTCTGTCTGTCTGTCTGTCTGTCTGTCTGTCTGTCTGTCTGTCTGTCTGTCTGTCTGTCTGTCTGTCTGTCTGTCTGTCTGTCTGTCTGTCTGTCTGTCTGTCTGTCTGTCTGTCTGTCTGTCTGTCTGTCTGTCTGTCTGTCTGTCTGTCTGTCTGTCTGTCTGTCTGTCTGTCTGTCTGTCTGTCTGTCTGTCTGTCTGTCTGTCTGTCTGTCTGTCTGTCTGTCTGTCTGTCTGTCTGTCTGTCTGTCTGTCTGTCTGTCTGTCTGTCTGTCTGTCTGTCTGTCTGTCTGTCTGT
>JAXIVJ010003037.1:0-42500 GCA_036785665.1 Chirona hameri
TAGGTGTAAAGGGGGGGAGGGGTGTGGTTGGGGGGGGGGATTTGAGGTTTGGTGGATTTTTTTTGTGAAAAAAATATGGTTGAGGGGTGGTTTTATTTGTTTATAAAGGTTATGTTTTGATGTGAAGATAAAAGGAGAATGGAGTGGGGGGGGGTAAAAAAAAAAAGAAAAAAAAAAAGGGGGTGGGGGGGGATTGAGTATAGAGGGGGGGATGAGATTAAGGTAAATATGAAAGGGAGATTAGGGGAGTATGGGGGGTAAATTTGGTGAGATGGATGGGATAATGGTGATGGATGGTAGTAAGTAATTTTTTTGTGGGAAGTAAAGAGAGGGAGTAGGGGTGGAGGGATATAGGGGTTATTTGGTTAGAGGATGAATGTAAGGATGATGAGGGGGAGTTAAGGTGGTTTAGTGGGGGGTTTGGATTGTATGGGGGGGGTTGGGAGGGAGAAGGTTAGTAGTTTAGAAGTGGTATTATGGGGGGGGGGGAGGATGTTTATGGATGATTGGATTTAGTTGATGTAGTAGAATGGGGTGGGGGTGTGAAGGTTTTGAATGAAGTTTAGAAGTTATGTGGGTTATTAGTATGGGGTATGAGGAAGGTAATTATATAAGGGGTTAATTGTGGAGTGTATTTGTTGGGATAATGTTATAGTTGTGTTTTTTTATGTAGATAGGAAGAAGGAGGTAGTGGTGAGGTAGAGGTGTTTTGGTGGGGTTTTGATGGGATTTTGTAGGAATGAGATGGTTATTTATTTAGTGTTTTGAGGTTTGGTGTGGTGGGGGTTGATTGTGGGGGTTTTTTTAATGATGGTTGATAGGAATGGGGATGGGGAGAGATTGAGTATGATTGGGGATTAGGAGTGAGGTATGTATTAAGGTATTAGGGGATTGGTTTAGAGGTAGTATGGATTGGGATTGAGAGGGTGAGTATGATTGTTATTGAGAGTAGTATTATATTAGAGGTAGTATGGATTGGGATTGAGAGTAGTATGGATTGGATTGGAGGGTGAGGTATGGGTTTTGAGAGGTGATTGGATTGGGATTAGAGGTGATATATTGATTAAGTGAATATGATTGATTGAGAGTAGTATTAGATTTGATGGGTGGATTGATTGATTGATTGATGGGGTGGTTTAAAAGATTGATGTGGAGGGGGATGGTATGAGATGTTATTTTGTGGGTGGTGTTTGGTTTTGTATGGGTTTTGTATGAGTTTTGTAGTGAGTTTTATATAGTGTGGTTTTGAATGGGGATTAGTTAGTATGGGTATGATTTTAAGATGATATGAAGAGAGGAGTTGTAATGGGAGGTATGAGTAGTTGAGGTTGTATGTAGAGTGGGAGTAGAGAGGATTGAGGGGATTGATTTAGTGGAGGTAATTTGGATAGAGGTGAGAAGATGGGAGTATAGGGTGAGGGATGAGAAGGAAGAGTGAAGAGGATGATAGTATATGAGGTAAGAGGAGGGTGAAGATGATAGAGGAGGGATGAGTTATATTATTGAGTGTATATGGGGAATAGGAGAGAGATAGGGTGATGTAAGGAATAGGGATGAATGATTGAGAGAGATGATGTTTGGGAGGTGGGAGGGGTTTAATGGTGGTTGAGGAAAGGATTTGGGTGTTTGAGGGGTAGAAGGGGAGGGGGGAGGGTTAGGTATGAGTAAAATGTATGGGTATGTAGGTGGGTTTTAGTGAGGTAGGGTAATGTTGGGGGGGGGGGGGGATTAGTGGTGAAGATTGGGTTGGAAGTAGTGTTGGGGTTTATTTAGGGTTATGGAGTAGGGTGTGTAGGGGGGGGAAAGATAGGAGTGGGTGGGAAGTTTTTGTTTAATTTTGGGGAGGAGTAGAGGGTTGTGAGTTAGGCAAAAGAGTTTGAGGAGGGTTGTTAGGGGTGGGGGTATAGGGTTAGTGAGGTAATTTTGTTTGAGGGGGGGGGGGGTGTTGTTGGGGGGTGAAGGGAGGGTTAATGATTGAATAGGTATGAGGGAGTGATGGGAGGAGGAGGGTGTGATAGGGGGGGTGGAGGTTGGGGGGGGGGAGGATATGGGGAGATTTTTTAGCGATTATGAAGATTCGTATGGTAAGAGGTAAGGGGAGTTTTGTGTAATTGATGGGGGTTTTGATGTTTGTTGGGGTAAGTGTTGGTGAAGGGGGTTATAGAAGGGGTAGTGGGAGGAGGTGTAGTGTGGTAATATGAATGATATTTATGGGGATATTTGAAGTGTAATGGAAATGAGGGGAATTGGTGAAAGATGAGATAGAGGATTTGATGGGAGGTGGGAAAGGAAGGGGTGGGGGGGGGTGTGGTTGAAAGTGAGTTTGGTGTGATTGTCTGTTGAGGAGGAGTATGTAATAGAAGGGGGTGGGTAAGTAGTTAATGGGGGGGGTGTATATTTTGTGGTGTGAGGAATGTTGTTGATGGGTTATAAGTGAGGGATATATAGGGGAGAAGTATTATGTTGTTGAGGGTTTGAAAAGTTTCGGAGAGATGAGGAGAGTAGAAGGTTGATTAGGGTTAATATCGAAATAAGGGAATGAGAGATGATAGGGGGGAGGGTATGGTGAGGGGTGGTGTGGTCTATTGGTAGAAGGGAGAAGTTTGGTGAAGATGATGGGGTGGGGGGGTGGAATGAGGAAGGGGGGAGAGGAGATGGTGAAGGTGATAGGATTCGAGGGTAGTGTTGAGAAGATGGAGAGAGATATAGTTTATGAGAGGATGTATAAGTAGGTATGAGGATAGAGGATGAGAGATTGAAAGAGAGTAGTGGGTAAAGTTAGGTATTGGGTGATTGGTTGGGGGGGAAAAAATGAGTTGAGAGAAAAGATGGGGAGGATTAGTTGTGAAGGCAGAGGGTCGGGGGGTTAATGAGGAGGGGGGATAATTTGTTAGAGTGGAAGGATATATGTCAAAGTCAGAAGGTTGCGGTACGTAATGGCAATGTATGAAGGAACATGCTTGGTGGATCGTTACGTTACAGGATATGTCGCGCGTGCGGTTCTCATGATGGTGCAGAGAGGGAGTAGGTGTGTATGGTGGTAGAGATGGTAGGGGTGGTAGGTTTTAGATGTATGTGAGTTGTAGGGGAAAGAATGATATAGTTATTTTAGATTAGAGTTTGGGTAGCGAGATGAGGTGAGGTGGTATGGGTACATGAAAGTTTGAGAGATTAGTTGAGTAATTTATGGATAAAGGAGAATGTAGTAGTTGGATGGGTGGGGTGGAGGTTTTGAAATAATAGGGGGAGCATTGGTTAGGGTTGTAATAAGAGGGTGTAGGATAGGTGTGGTTATATAGTTGTTATTGGAGAGAGTGGGGATTAATATAATCAGTAGATATAAGTATAGTAATGATAGAATCTAGACTAGATCTAATATAATATAGATATAATATAGATTGTAGAATGAATATAATAGAAAAAGATATAGGATATAATATATATATGCAAGTAGAAAAGAAAGGTCTACTATATAAAATAGAGTATAGACACAGAACTACGATACGACACACGCAAACATCCAGCTACGAACGCGACGCGCGGCGGGGTCCGCCGTTGCCGACGATGAGGCGTTTGATGTTGTGTGGGTGAGTGTGTATTTTTGTATGTGTTGTGTCTATGTTAATAAAAGTGCCTGGCTGATCCTGTGTGTAGGTGTATTTGTATATGTGTATGAATCTATGGTAATATACATACCACCAGCGAGAGAGCCGGATAAAGTAGAAAACAAATCCAAAAAGTTTGACGGGTCCGTTGCCACAGCCACAGGGCTTGACCGACCGATGTTGAAACATGGCAGGATTTCATAGATATCTAGCTTTCTACTATTCGTTTATCTCAGATTTTGTATATCGGTGACCTAAAGGCGGTATATTGTCGTGACATCCCCATTATAAGTCCAATGAGTGGAAATATTAAAATGCTTCCTAGTCCGAGGACACATCGTATCCAAGGACACATGCTTATCAGTCCAATTCCTTCTGGATAGATGGTTATAATAGGCCAGCGTATTTGATGATCCAGGGTGCAATTTTTATTCAGCGGACCCCTAGAGGGTCAGCCGAGTTATCTGAGGGTCACCAACACTTTGTGTCGATAACTTTCGACATTTTTTTTTTAATTGTAGTCCGAATGTTTTGTATGGATGGATTTCCGAGGTCAGACCCGCGCTAGAGCAGAGCTTTTGTGCAGGTTCTGACGCTCACCACCTCGCTCGCGCATTTCCTGTTGGCCGAAGAATTTAGAGAGCGAGAAGTGTGTACGGTGCCCGACATACCGGTCACGGTCCGCCCCGCTCACTGACGTCACCTGACCTGAGTGCGACCGCTGCCACGGCGCGCAGGTCATCCCAGTCAGGGAAACAAATAGCGAGCGCCGAAAGCGGACTCGAACCCGGGCTGCCACTTACCATCATAATGAAGATAGAGGTAAGAACTTGCACCATGTGTTTTTCCCGGAGAGATACGTCTTCCAATAGTGCAACATGACCTACTTGGTCACCATTTGACCTTGACCTGAGGTCAAATTTCGAGAGTTGACCTAAACCTGGTCATCATGAATATGGTTCGAATAGGACGAGACAAACGACGAGACAATGGGACGAATGACGAGACAAACACGACAGGGGCGGCGGATTGCAGGGGGCTAGGGGTACCCGAAAATGGCCCCACCAGTCGTAAATCCTGGGGAGAAAAATGGTAATTGTTGCCCCCCCCCCCCACCCAGATTTAGCCTGCCAAAATCGGAGGGCAAAATGAGCCCATTTTGCCCCCCCCCCCATGATTTTCGACTGGGGGCATTTTGGATACCCTACCCCCCCCCCCCCCCTCAATCCGCCGCCCCTGAAACACGATCACGTCACAATATTGCCCTATAAGGTTATAAGGTTAACAGTTAGTCGCGCAAAACGTTTGTTACCAAAAACAGTCAACCTGACCTTTGATGACTTCTGGAGCTAAACTATTGACCTGAGCTAAACTAAGTAATCTTGAAGACACTCATAGGGATTGCAATTTTAATTAACTTTCCATTGCTTTTTCTGTTTGTTCCTAGCTATCATAGTTCCCGAGATATTTTAGGTTTCTGGAGCAAAGTCCTAAAGTTGGGATTTGACCTTTGACTACTCTGGTGACCTCAATATTTACCTGAGCCATAAAAATAGCCTAGAAATAGTTTCGACATAATTGTTTGATGAGCTATCGATGAGCTATATGATGAGTTATATTGATGAGCTACTCCCGAGTTCGAGGGCGCGGAAACCTCAGATGCAGCAGCGGTGCGCGGGTTAATTAAATATTGTATTATGGTTAGCAAGGTCATTTTAATGAATTTTGTCATCTTTGGCTGATGAATGATTTGACCACCACTAATCGGATGTAGTGACGTTGCTAAATAGACCAGATCTCAAACACTTTGCAATGCATTTTTTAGTTTGGTATATCTGACGTGAAAGTAACGCTGAAGAAGATATTTAAATATAATATGAATAACTTATTACTTTTTAGATATAGTGAATGTTGTTCTTGGACTAAATCAAGCATCCAATGGTGCGATAATTTGCAGCAGCAGCAATTTTAAACTTTTGGTATGGACACGTTCCATTACTTAGCTATACTTATATTTCCGATAATGCGATGGTAGCCGTTTTCACTAAGGGTTATTGTGCTAAAAAGGTTCTGGAAAGTTTTAAGAAGTTTTGTTATAGAAGTCTTAGTATATTATACATTCCAAGAAATAAATTACTGATATAGGCGATATTATCACTATTCAATAGTTATGGACACATGTATTGAGCTCTTAACAAGTTTATGATACAAAATTGGCCGTTTAAAAGAACATATGCGTCTAGAGTCCATTCGTTCAGGTTTTAGCATACCGTCCATACTAGTTACTAAATCTGGCAGCGTCATGGATCACAGGTCTGTCTGCGCATGCGCAGTGATGTGCCAGCATAGATTCGCCGCCGCTTCCGACCCGCGTGCCGCACGCACATGACAAAGCCAAGCCGCACATGCCGGCCGCCGGATTGGGCCGGATTGGGCGATTCCATTGCGTCCAATTGTGTCACACGCCACAGAATGTTTCTGAATCGTTCTGAAGTTTTGACAAGGTTTCTGTCGGTGGAGATTACAACTGAACCTATACAAAATCGCAACTGACCTATCAATACTTATCTTGGCTAATTACCACCAAAACCGCAATTTTGTCAACATATTATATTCTCACCAATATATTACACAATTATGAGGGACGTTCAAGACAAAAATCGCATGTAAAAGTTGTGGTAGGTTAAGGAATGGATCGTCGAAACTCTTCACTAAGACTTGTATACCTAAACTTGTTACAACTTCTCAGAATCTTTTCAGCGCAATAATCCTTCGTGAACACGGATAGTTTGTCACATAATCATGCACCTACCCGAAACTACTATTTGCACAAATTACAAAATACAAATACCTTAACTGTGTAAACACTAGCCATTGCTCGAATTTGTCGTCAATTCAGCCTAATAGATCAGAGTGTACAGCCAGCAGGCCATGCCACACATCGGTAGTATCCCTGTTGTGTTTTCTTTTTCGGCAGCATTGCCCCATCATCCAGTCCCCCATGGCCGCGGTATGTTGATGCTGCGAGCCGTGTGTTGTGGTACTGTGCGGTACATCGCACCACCAATAAACAATCGCCGACAACCGCGCCGTCTAACCTTGTTATACCGATGCGCCGAGACGGCCGGCCGCCCATCCTCCCAAAAAGCCTCGGATCTCCCTCCCGCACTACCCCGCCCATGTTCCCAAAAAGCCTCGGATCTCCCTCCCGCACTACCCCGCCCATCCTCCCAAAAAGCATCGGATCTCCCTCCCGTACCACCCGCACCACCCCGCCCATCCTCCCAAAAAGCCTCGGATCTCCTTCCCGCACCACCCCGCCCATCCTCCCAAAAAGCCTCGGATCTCCCTCCCGCACCACCCCGCCCATCCTCCCAAAAAGCCTCGGATCTCCCTCCCGCACCACCCCGCCCAGCCTCCCAAAAAGCCTCGGATCTCCCTCCCGCACCACCAGCGGCGGCGGCGGCGGCGGCGGCGGCGGCGGCGGCGGCGGCGGCGGCGGCGGCGGCGGCGGCGGCGGCAGCGGCGGCGGCGGCAGCGGCGGCGGCGGCAGCGGCGGCGGCGGTGGCGGCGGCGGCAGCGGCAGCGGCGGCAGCGGCGGCAGCGGCGGCAGCGGTGGCAGCGGTGGCAGCGGCGGCAGCGGCGGCAGCGGCGGCAGCGGCGGCAGCGGCGGCAGCGGCGGCAGCGGCGGCAGCGGCGGCAGCGGCGGCAGCGGCGGCAGCGGCGGCGTCGGCAGCGGCGGCAGCGGCGGCGACGGCGGCGGCGGCAGCGGCGGCAGCGGCGGCGGCAGCGGCGGCGGCGGCGGCGGCAGCGGCGGCGGCGGCGGCAGCGGCGGTGGCTGATTGAGGGAAAAGAGCTGACCATTTGCTCGCCGGCGGGCCCTTCTTCCGTCTGTAATGATGTTCTGACAGCGGCCGATGCGGTATCGACAGGACGACCTATGTATGTTCCATTATTCGCCAGCCCGCTATTGTGTCTCCGGCGGCGGACGTCGCACGGCATGGCACGGCATGGCACGGAATTGTAAGATGTGGTACAACACAGCATGGCACAACACGGCATGGCACGGCATGGCACGGCATGGCATGGCACGGCTCGGCACGACACGGCACGGTATGGCACGGGATAGTAAGGTGTGGCACGGTAAGGTACAGCGCAACATAACAAGGCGCCACACGGTGTGACACAACCCGGCATGGCAAGTTATGGTACGGAACGGCACGGCAGGACGTGGAACGTCACGACACGGAAAGAAAAGCCACGGCACGGCGACACGGCACGGCACGACGCGGCACGGCACGACACGGCCCGGCACGATATGGTACGACACGAAACAACGTTATAACGCAGTGAGTATGGTATGACATGACACGGCAGAGCATGACAGGGCCTGACAGGGCCTGGTATGACATGACACGGCGATGTATGTCACTGCACGAAATGGCAAGGCACTGCATGGTGATACCACGTTCTACACATCACCCTGACTGTCTCTGCGGGTAATATTGCAAATGTGTCAGAAGGCGACTGTCTCTACGGGTAATATTGAAAATGTGTCAGAAGGTGAATGTCTCTGCGGATAATATTGAAAATGTGTCAGAAGGTGACTATCTCTGCGGGTATGATTGGAAATGTGTCAGAAGTCTATGCGGGTAATATTTAAAATGTGTCAGAAGGTGACTGTCTGCGGGTAATAGTGAAAATGTGTCAGAAGGTGACTGTCTCTGCTTGTAATATTGAAAATGTGTCAGAAGGTGACTGTCTCTGCTGGTAATATTAAAAATGTGTCAGAAGGTGACTGTCTCTGCGGGTAATATTAAACATTGGTCAGAAGGTGACTGTCTCTGCGGGTAATATTGAAAATGTGTCAGAAGGTGACTGTCTCTGCGGGTAATATTGAAAATGTGTCAGAAGATTCTGCGGGTAATATTAAAATGTGTCGGAAGGTGACTGTCTCTGCGGGTAATATCACAAATTTGTCAGAAGGTGACTGTCTCTGCGAGTAATATTGAACATGTGTAAGAAGGTGACTGTCTCTGCGGGTAATATTATAAATGTGTCAGAAGGCGACTGTCTCTGCGGGTAATATTGTATGTGTAATATAAAATATGTCAGAAGGTGACTGTCTCTACGGGTAATATTCAAAATGTGTCAGAAGGTGACTGTCTCTGCGGGTAATATTGAAAACGTGTAAGAAGGTGACTGTCTCTGCGGGTAATATTGAACATGTGTAAGAAGGTGACTGTCTCTGCGGGTAATATTGAACATGTGTAAGAAGGTGACTGTCTCTGCGGGTAATATTATAAATGTGTCAGAAGGCGACTGTCTCTGCGGGTAATATTGTATGTGTAATATAAAATGTGTCAGAAGGTGACTGTCTCTACGGGTAATATTCAAAATGTGTCAGAAGGTGACTGTCTCTGCGGGTAATATTGAAAATGTGTCAGAAGGGGACTGTCGCTGCGGGTAATATTAAAAATGTGTCAGAAGGGGACTGTCTCTTTGGGTAATATTGAAAATGGGTCAGAAGGTGAATGTCTCTGCTGGTAATATTGAAAATATGTCAGAAGGGGACTGTCGCTGCGGGTAATATTGAAAATGTGTCAGAATGTGACTGTCTCTGCGGGTAATATTGAAAATGTGTCAGAAGGCGACTGTCTCTACGGGTAATATTGAAAATGTGTCAGAAGGTGAATGTCTCTGCGGGTAATATTGAAAATATGTCAGAAGGTGACTGTCTCTACGGGTAATATTGAAAATGTGTCAGAAGGCGACTGTCTCTACGGGTAATATTGAAAATGTGTCAGAAGGTGACTGTCTCTGCGGGTAATATTGAAAATGTGTCAGAAGGTGACTGTCTCTACGGGTAATATTGAAAATGTGTCAGAAGGTGAATGTCTCTGCTGGTAATATTGAAAATGTGTCAGAAGGGGACTGTCGCTGCGGATAATATTGAAAATGTGTCAGAAGGTGACTGTATCGCGGGTAATATTTAAAATGTGTCAGAAGGTGACTGTCTCTGCGGGTAATATTGCAAATGTGTCAGAAGGAGACTGTCGCTGCGGGTAATATTGAAAATGTGTCAAAAGGTGACTGTCTGTGCGGGTAAAATTGTAAATGTGTCAGAAGGCGACTGTCTCTGCGGTTAATATTGTATGTGTAATATAAAATGTGTCAGAAGGTGACTGTCTCTACGGGTAATATTGAAAATGTGTCAGAAGGTGACTGTCTCTGCGGGTAATATTGGAAATGTGTCAGAAGGTGACTGTCTCTACGGGTAATATTGAAAATGTGTCAGAAGGTGAATGTCTCTGCTGGTAATATTGAAAATGTGTCAGAAGGTGACTGTCTCTGCGGGTAATATTGGAAATGGGTCAGAAGGTGACTGTTCCTGCGGTTAATATTGAAAATGTGTCAGAAGGTGACTGTCTCTGCGGGTAATATTGAAAATGTGTCAGAAGGTGACTGTCTCTACGGGTAATATTGAAAATGTGTCAGAAGGTGAATGTCTCTGCTGGTAATATTGAAAATGTGTCAGAAGGTGACTGTCTCTGCGGGTAATATTGGAAATGTGTCAGAAGGTGACTGTCTCTACGGGTAATATTGAAAATGTGTCAGAAGGTGAATGTCTCTGCTGGTAATATTGAAAATGTGTCAGAAGGCGACTGTCTCTACGGGTAATATTGAAAATGTGTCAGAAGGTGACTGTCTCTGCGGGTAATATTGGAAATGGGTCAGAAGGTGACTGTTCCTGCGGTTAATATTGAAAATGTGTCAGAAGGTGACTGTTCCTGCGGTTAATATTGAAAATGTGTCAGAAGGTGACTGTCTCTGCGGGTAATGTTGAAAATGTGTCAGAAGGTGACTGTCTCTGCGGGTAATATTGGAAATGTGTCAGAAGTCTATGCGGGTAATATTTCAAATGTGTCAGAAGGTGACTGTCTGCGGGTAATATTGAAAATGTGTCAGAAGGTGACTGTCTCTGCTTGTAATATTGAAAATGTGTCAGAAGGTGACTGTCTCTCCGGGTAATATAAAAAGTGTCAGAAAATGACTGTATCTGCGGGTAATATTGAAAATGTGTCATATAAGGTGGCTGTCTCTGCTGGTAATATTGAAAATGTGTCAGAAGGTGACTTTCTCTGCGGGTAATATTAAAAATGTGTCGGAAGGTGACTCTCTCTGGGGGTAATATTACAAATTTGTCAGAGGTGACTGTTTATCCGGGTAATATTGCAAATGTGTAAGAAGGTGACTGTCTCTGCGAGTAATATTCGAAATGTGTCAGAAGGTGACTGTCTCTGCGGGTAATATTGGAAATGTGTCAGAAGGTGACTGTCTCTGCGGGTAATATTGAACAAGTGTAAGAAGGTGACTGTCTCTGCGGGTAATATTGTAAATGTGTCAGAAGGCGACTGTCTCTGCGGGTAATATTGTATATGTAATATAAAATGTGTCAGAAGGTGACTGTCTCTTACGGGTAATATTCCAAATGTGTCAGAAGGTGACTGTCTCTGCGGGTAATATTGAAAATGTGTCAGAAGGGGACTGTCTCTTTGGGTAATATTGAAAATGTGTCAGAAGGTGAATGTCTCTGCTGGTAATATTGAAAATGTGTCAAAAGCTGACCGTCTCTGCGGGTAATATTGAAAATGTGTCAGAAGGTGACTGTCCTTGTGGGAAATATTCAAAATGTGTCAGAAGGTGGCTGTCTCTGCCGGTAATATTGCAAATGTAGCAGAAGCTGACTGCCTCTGCGGGTAATATTGAAAATGTGTCAGAAGGTGACTGTCTCTGCGCGTAATATTGAAAATGTGTCAGAAGGTGACTGTCTCTGCTGGTAATATTGAAAATGTGTCAGAAGGTGAATGTTTCTGCGGGTAATATTGGAAATGTGGCAGAAGGTGACTGTCTCTGTGAGTAATATTGAAAATGTGTCAGAGGTTTCTGCGGGTAATATTAAAAATGTGTCGGAAGGTGACTGTCTCTGCGGGTAATATTAAACATTGGTCAGAAGGTGACTGTCTCTGCGGGTAATATTGAAAATGTGTAAGAAGGTGACTGTCTGCGGGTAATATTGAAAATGTGTCAGAAGGTAATATTGCAAATGTGTCAGAAGGTGACTTCTCTGCGTATCTGCGTCTCTGCAGGTAATATTAAAATGTGTCAAAAGGTGACTGTCGCTGCGGGTAATATTGAAAATGTGTCAGAAGGTGAATGTCTCTGCTGGTAATATTGGAAATGTGTCAGAAGGTGACTGTCTCTGCGGGTAATATTGGAAATGTGTCAGAAGGTGACTGTCTCTACGGGTAATATTGAAAATGTGTCAGAAGGTGAATGTCTCTGCTGGTAATATTGAAAATGTGTCAGAAGGTGACTGTCTCTGCGGGTAATATTGGAAATGGGTCAGAAGGTGACTGTTCCTGCGGTTAATATTGAAAATGTGTCAGAAGGTGACTGTCTCTGCGGGTAATATTGAAAATGTGTCAGAAGGTGACTGTCTCTACGGGTAATATTGAAAATGTGTCAGAAGGTGAATGTCTCTGCTGGTAATATTGAAAATGTGTCAGAAGGTGACTGTCTCTGCGGGTAATATTGGAAATGTGTCAGAAGGTGACTGTCTCTACGGGTAATATTGAAAATGTGTCAGAAGGTGAATGTCTCTGCTGGTAATATTGAAAATGTGTTAGAAGGCGACTGTCTCTACGGGTAATATTGAAAATGTGTCAGAAGGTGACTGTCTCTGCGGGTAATATTGGAAATGGGTCAGAAGGTGACTGTTCCTGCGGTTAATATTGAAAATGTGTCAGAAGGTGACTGTTCCTGCGGTTAATATTGAAAATGTGTCAGAAGGTGACTGTCTCTGCGGGTAATGTTGAAAATGTGTCAGAAGGTGACTGTCTCTGCGGGTAATATTGGAAATGTGTCAGAAGTCTATGCGGGTAATATTTCAAATGTGTCAGAAGGTGACTGTCTGCGGGTAATATTGAAAATGTGTCAGAAGGTGACTGTCTCTGCTTGTAATATTGAAAATGTGTCAGAAGGTGACTGTCTCTCCGGGTAATATAAAAAAGTGTCAGAAGATGACTGTATCTGCGGGTAATATTGAAAATGTGTCATATAAGGTGGCTGTCTCTGCTGGTAATATTGAAAATGTGTCAGAAGGTGACTGTCTCTGCGGGTAATATTAAAAATGTGTCGGAAGGTGACTCTCTCTGGGGGTAATATTACAAATTTGTCAGAGGTGACTGTTTATCCGGGTAATATTGGAAATGTGTAAGAAGGTGACTGTCTCTGCGAGTAATATTCGAAATGTGTCAGAAGGTGACTGTCTCTGCGGGTAATATTGGAAATGTGTCAGAAGGTGACTGTCTCTGCGGGTAATATTGAACAAGTGTAAGAAGGTGACTGTCTCTGCGGGTAATATTGTAAATGTGTCAGAAGGCAACTGTCTCTGCGGGTAATATTGTATATGTAATATAAAATGTGTCAGAAGGTGACTGTCTCTTACGGGTAATATTCCAAATGTGTCAGAAGGTGACTGTCTCTGCGGGTAATATTGAAAATGTGTCAGAAGGGGACTGTCTCTTTGGGTAATATTGAAAATGTGTCAGAAGGTGAATGTCTCTGCTGGTAATATTGAAAATGTGTCAAAAGCTGACCGTCTCTGCGGGTAATATTGAAAATGTGTCAGAAGGTGACTGTCCTTGTGGGAAATATTCAAAATGTGTCAGAAGGTGGCTGTCTCTGCCGGTAATATTGCAAATGTAGCAGAAGGTGACTGCCTCTGCGGGTAATATTGAAAATGTGTCAGAAGGTGACTGTCTCTGCGCGTAATATTGAAAATGTGTCAGAAGGTGACTGTCTCTGCTGGTAATATTGAAAATGTGTCAGAAGGTGAATGTTTCTGCGGGTAATATTGGAAATGTGGCAGAAGGTGACTGTCTCTGTGAGTAATATTGAAAATGTGTCAGAGGTTTCTGCGGGTAATATTAAAAATGTGTCGGAAGGTGACTGTCTCTGCGGGTAATATTAAACATTGGTCAGAAGGTGACTGTCTCTGCGGGTAATATTGAAAATGTGTAAGAAGGTGACTGTCTGCGGGTAATATTGAAAATGTGTCAGAAGGTAATATTGCAAATGTGTCAGAAGGTGACTTCTCTGCGTATCTGCGTCTCTGCAGGTAATATTAAAATGTGTCAAAAGGTGACTGTCGCTGCGGGTAATATTGAAAATGTGTCAGAAGGTGAATGTCTCTGCTGGTAATATTGGAAATGTGTCAGAAGGTGACTGTCTCTGCGGGTAATATTGGAAATGTGTCAGAAGTCTATGCGGGTAATATTTAAAATGTGTCAAAAGGTGACTGTCCCTGCGGGCAATATTGAAAATGTGTCAGAAGTCTATGTGGGTAATATTCAAAATGTGTCAGAAGGTGACTGTCTGCGGGTAATAGTGAAAATGTGTCAGAAGGTGACTGTCTCTCCGGGTAATATACAAATGTTTTAGAAGGTGACTGTACATGCGGGTAATTTTAAAAATGTGTCATAAGGTGCCTGTCTCTGCTGCTAATATTGAAAATGTGTCAGATGGTGACTGTCTCTGCGGGTAATATTAAAACTGTGTCAGAAGGTGACTGTATCTGCGGGTAATATTCAAAATGTGTCAGAAGGTGACTGTCTCTGCTGGTAATATTAAAAATGTGTCAGAAGGTGACTGTCTCTCCGGGTAATATTTAAAATGTGTCAGAAGGTGACTGTCTCTGCGGGTAATATTGAAAATATGTCAGAAGGTGACTGTTTCTGCGGGTAATATTGAAAATGTGTCAGAATGTGACTGTCTCTGCGGGTAATATTGAAAATGTGTCAGAAGATTCTGCGGGTAATATTAAAAATGTGTCGGAAGGTGACTGTCTCTGCGGGTAATATTACAAATTTGTCAGAAGGTGACTGTCTCTGCGGGTAATATTGAAAATGTGTCAGAAGGTGACTGTCTCTGCGGGTAATATTGAACATGTGTAAGAAGGTGACTGTCTCTGCGGGTAATATTGTAAAAGTGTCAGAAGGTGACTGTCTCTGCGGGTAATATTCAAAATGTGTCAGAAGGGGACTGTCTCTGCGGGTAATATTAAAAATGTGTCGGAAGGTGACTGTCTCTGCGGGTAATATTAAACATTGGTCAGAAGGTGACTGTCTCAGCGGGTAATATTGAAAATGTGCAAGAAGGCGACTGTCTCTGCGGGTAATATTCAAAATGTGTCAGAAGGTGACTGTCTCTGCGGGTAATATTGAAAATGTGTCAGAATGTGACTGTCTCTTCGGGTAATATTGTAAATGTGTCAGAAGGCCACTGTCTCTGCGGTTAATATTGTATGTGTAATATAAAATGTGTCAGAAGGTGACTGTCTCTACGGATAATATTGAAAATGTGTCAGAAGGTGAATGTCTCTGCTGGTAATATTGGAAATGTGTCAGAAGGTGACTGTCTCTGCGGGTAATATTGAAAATGTGTCAGAAAGAGACTGTCGCTGAGGGTAATATTGAAAATGTGTCAGAAGGTGACTGTTCCTGCGGGTAATATTTAAAATGTGTCAGAAGGTGACTGTCTCTGCGGGTAATATTGAAAATGTGTCAGAAGTCTATGCGGGTAATATTTAAAATGTGTCAGGTGACTCCTGCGGACAATATTGAAAATGTGTCTGAAGTCTGCGGGTAATATTGAAAATGTGTCAGAAGGTGACTGTCTCTGCTTGTAATATTGAAAATGCGTCAGAAGGTGACTGTCTTTCCGGGTAATATAAAAATGTGTCAGAAGATGACTGTATCTGCGGGTAATATTGAAAATGTGTCAGAAGGTGACTGTCTCTGCGGGTAATATTCAAAATGTGTCAGAAGGTAACTGTCTCTGTGGGTAATATTCAAAATGTGTCAGAAGGTGACTGTCTCTGCTGGTAATATTGAAAATGTGTCAGAAGGTGACTTTCTCTCCGGGTAATATTAAAGAATTCAGGTGACTGTCTCTGCTGGTAATATTGGAAATGTGTCAGAAGGTGACTGTCTCTCCGGATAATATTAAAAATGTGTCAGAAGGTGACCGTCTCTGCGGGTAATATTGAAAATATGTCAGAAGGTGACTGTATCTGCGGGTAATATTTAAAATGTGTCAGAAGGTATCTGCGGGTAATATTGGAAATGTGTCAGAAGGTGACTGTCTCTACGGGTAATATTGAAACTATGTCAGAAGGTGACTGTATCTGCGGGTAATATTGAAAATGTGTCAGAAGGTGACTGTATCTGCGGGTAATATTGAAACTGTGTCAGAAGGTGACTGTTTATGCGGGTAATATTGAAAATGTGTCAGAAGGTGACTGTTTATGCGGGTAATATTGAAAATGTGTCAGAAGGTGATGCGTGTAGAGGACGTCTCCGAATGTCTCACAAAGGTATGCAGAGGTGAATGAAAACAGCTCGTCATATCACGTATATATGACCATATATTTGGAATCGTCACGCTCTGTACAAAAAATAAACACGGATCCAATCAAACTAAGATCATCTAGGAGAAC
Organism: Chirona hameri; assembly: GCA_036785665.1. Lineage (NCBI taxonomy): Eukaryota > Metazoa > Arthropoda > Thecostraca > Balanomorpha > Balanidae > Chirona > Chirona hameri. The sequence continues at coordinate 16,168 of JAXIVJ010003037.1, forward strand.
ACAAACGCGGGTTTGTTATAATATGACTCTCCGGGATACATGAATAGCACTGGCTATCTCGCGTCTTCAATCATGCGAAATATGTCACACTGGCGACCGTTCGCAATACCACTCTCTGTCTCTGGAAATGATAACAACACCACCAGCCGTCTTAGGACAGCCAGTCACCAAGCCGACCAGAACGACACAAACCGAGACTTGGACCTGAAGAGAAGTCAGCTGGGGAGTCTCACTGATGGCGGTCGCGTAATCGACAAACAACACCACCCAGCGGGAGAGGGCGCGCCGAGTGGCAGGTGGGCCACACGGGACCGGGAATAGGGAGTCGGTGAAACGCTGCAGCAACAGGGGCGGTTGGAACGGCCAGCCCGCGGCTTCGACCGGCCTGCAGCCAGCTGCCTGCCTGATGAGTTCTGGGAAACGTAGCCCGGGCCGCACTCAGCTGGGTCTGGGTGGGAACGGGACGCACTTGGCCGCACTGGGTCAGCACTTGGACGCACCGAGACGCACTGGGCTGGTCCTGGACAGAGCGGAGCCGCACTGAGTCACATTAGGTCGCACTATACCCGGGCTCGACTGGGCCGCACTGGGCTGGACAGTACTGGGCCGCACTGGGCTGGTCTAGAACTGGGCCGCATTACACCCGGGCTCGACTGGGCCGCACTGGGCTGGTCTAGTACTGGGCCGCACTGGGCTGGTCTAGAACTGGGTCGCACTATACCCGGGCTCGACTGGGCCGCACTGGGCTGGTCTAGTACTGGGCCGCACTGGGCTGGTCTAGTACTGGGCCGCACTGGGCTGGTCTAGTACTGGGCCGCACTGGGCTGGTCTAGAACTGGGCCGCACTATACCCGGGCTCGACTGGGCCGCACTGGGCTGGTCTAGTACTGGGCCGCACTGGGCTGGTCTAGTACTGGGTCGCACTGGGCTGGTCTAGTACTGGGCCGCACTGGGCTGGTCTAGTACTGGGCCGCACTGGGCTGGTCTAGAACTGGGCCGCACTATACCCGGGCTCGACTGGGCCGCACTGGGCTGGTCTAGTACTGGGCCGCACTGGGCTGGTCTAGAACTGGGCCGCACTATACCCGGGCTCGACTTAGTACTGGGCCGCACTGGGCTGGTCTAGAACTGGGTCGCACTATACCCGGGCTAGACTGGGCCGCACTGGGCTGGTACTGGGCTGGTACTGGACTGGTAGTGGATGAATCGGTGCACAGCGTCGCTGGGTTCTCGGTGTCGGGATCGGTGCAGAGCGTCGCTGGGTTTTCGGTGGCGGGATGATTATCAGACGACTCCGGACGTGTCGCCCCAGATGTCCGGCCGCTCAGAGAACTGTCACGGGGACGTCGCCAATCATTGTCCTGAGATCGAGAGACGGGTGTCAGGCGCCTGCAGACATGGGCGTCAGGTGCCTGGAGACGCCGGTAGCAGGTGCCTGGAGTGTGCTCGTCTGGCTGACGAGGGTGACACTGCCCATTCATCCGTTACGTAACGTTGGTAATAGTATGAGCAATGAGCATGCTTGACAACATTTCCATAGAAACAGCAAGCGGCTCAGAGCGTAATCCGACGGGTGACAGAATAATAATGGAATAACTGGAATAAATCCCGTCGGTTTTGTTCTAAGCTGTATGAGATGAGCTGTAATGAGCCAAGTTACATGCTCAAATCAAGACATTGTGATTTAAGCTGTTCCGACCTGATTAAGCGTATGCTGACATTAATCTCATCTCGTGGAAATCAGAGGATAAGGAGAATAATAAATTAAATAGTTAAGCCGTGAAGTGGGCTCTCCATCATCCCAAGGTCATTCAGCAGTGATATCACCAGAACCACGAGCTAAGCCGGGGCATAAGCTGGTGACTCACTGCAAGCAGTGCTGCTGACCAAAAACCCTCACAAGACTAGGTGTAAGGTGACGATCAACAGTGCAGATAGTGCGTCAGTGCTTTCGCTTAGCCAAAAAGCTGAGGTGTGAAATTTAAAGGGATATAATCACCTTTTTCCACAAAAATGGAGTTAGCACCTGAGATCGATAGACGAGGCCAAATATGATGTCAATTCATCACATTTTGCATATAAACAGTCCTACCGAAATATATTTGCAGTTTCCTACTGATAAGCGATCCACGCTTATATAGGTCGGTACTCAGCAAGTACTCGGTAACGAATTCAGTAAATTAGCTTCCCTACGCATTGTTATTTATCATGAAGTTTCCAATATGTTTCCTGTACTCTATCTTTTGCGAATATGTGCCAAAATGTTATGAACAATCAACAATCATTTGAAAAAGTGCATTGACATCGGCAGTTTAGCTTCGCACTGGCCGGCCGGTGCCAAGCTAAACTACGGCGACTTATTTAGTGTTGGCGATTTGTTTACAAGTGCCCATTCAACAACGTTGAATAGATTAATGCAAAAGCGCCAGATGTTGCGCTTTCCAATAGTGGAGGGAAAATACCGATCATTAATTTTCCCAAACTTCCAGCTTTGAATTAGAGAATAGTTTGATTTAACCCTCGCCCTACCCGCAGACAGTCACCTTCAGGGGGGGGGGGCCTGGCAGCCCCCCCCCCCCCTGAGGTTTTTCTTAAATAACTTTGTACACATGCGGTGCATCTTGCTTAAGTTTTTGTTAGCTGAGTTTACAACAATTATACGTAGGCTGTAAAAATTTGATTGAAATTATTTGAGTAATTTGGGAAATAATGATGTTTTGATGACGTCATGTTGGTAAAACAAATGATAAATATTTGACAAATCGTAGAAAACAGAGTTTTAAAGCAAATTGCAAACGCAATTCACCAAAGATACAAAATGGCATTCTATTAAAAATGGCAATCTCGGATTTTCAAACTTTTGGGTTTTTGACGCTTAAAATAAATAAAAACTTTTTTTTTAAATCCCCACAAAATCAACATTTTCAAAGATATTAGAAAAACCGTAATATATGTGAGAGAACTGAGTATGGATAATACCCATAAAAATTTCGAAGCGATATGTTCATTTGTAACTGAGTGATGGCTCTCTAAGTGTAAGAATCTGATGACGTAATTTTTTAATCACTTTTTTTGACTTTTTTGCCACGATACGAACAAATAATTACCTTTTTTGTATTTCAGAGCCACAACTGGTCTAGGAACATGCCTTTTTACTTACATTTATCAATTTCTCATTTTGAAGTTTTCTGAAGAGAAAAATCGGTGTTCTGGACGTGGTAAATCCGAGGTCATTCACTTGACCTGGAAGGTCACCCGTTAACCTGAAACCTAAAACTCGCATACTGTTAGATTCCTCTCATGACAGGCAAAATGCTGGTTGTTACCGTATTACTCTAAGTTGCTTCGTTTGGAAGTTAACAGGGGCCTGTCAGCCCCCCCCCCCCCCCCTCTCGTAGGGCGAAGGTGAAAAAAGCTCCCGTAGGGCGAGCGTTATTTCTTACATTTAGATCACAACATTTGAATACCATAACGGTAGCCAAATAAGTTGTTGCTAAGAAAATCAAAAGGTGATTATCTCCCTTTAACAAAACAGGTAATGGGTACTGTAAAGCAAGATAAAAAAGTTAACATTTTAACTTCAAATATTAGCAAATTAATTTAAAATTAAAATACGTTCTTCTCATTTTTTCCACGCATTTTCGTTAACGCTATTCCCTGCGGGCGGCCAAAATTACGTTAACCTGCGGGGGGCAGATTCTGACCCCCCCCCCCCTGAGATCTCGAGAACCGCTCGGTCGATTTCGATGGGAAACGCCATTCGATTCGTCATGACAAGATCTTTCTTTTGAATCCTTAAATTTCTTTTTTGTTAAAAAATGGGGGACCAGAGGCCAAAAAAAACATTTTGCGTGTTTTTTTTACAGGTCATTGCGGCCATGTGGTTCGACCAATTGCCATGCTCCAAACGTTTTTGAGCTTCAAATGTACTGGTCTTTAATATATCGAAAGACAAGTACCAAAATAAAATAAAAACATCATAGGCGTATTCGGGGAATGTAAAATGGGGGGGAGGATTTTCTGATAACAAATATGTGCTGTTCGTGATTTTTGGGACGACATGAACGCCACATGTGGGCATTATTTGCTGTAATTTGTTAAATTTAATATAATGCGTATAGGCGGATCCAGGAAAACAACGTGGGGGCACCATGCGCGTAACGCTTTGTATCATCTTACTAATCTAAAGTTGGACCTAATTTGAGGGAAGGTATCGCCTCCCATTTTTGTTTGTACCCGAGTGCGCCTCTGCCAAAAATATGTACAATCCCAGTATGTATTATGCATATTGCATTGAAAATGTTTCTGACGCATTGATTGCACCGCAAACTACGAAAGAAGTATGCGCCGCACAACCGCATTCGTAACACCCTCCCCAAAATAAGAGCCTGGCACCGCCTCTGCTATATTTATTTGTTCTCACAACATTTTGACGCAACACGCGCAGTTCAATTGTGGGAAAAGTCACAAAGTTTCAAAGACGTTAGGCCTAACGGTTTAGAAGCGGCAAGTCAAAAACACGGGGGGCAGAATCTGCCCCCGGTGTTTTTGAATTATATAAATGAAGTGAATTAAATAAAATTATTCCCTAATTCAAAGTTGGAAGTTTGGGAAAATTAATGATCGGTATTTTCCCTCCACTATTGGAAAGCGCAACATCTGGCGCTTTTGCATCAATTTCTTCAACGTTGTTGAATGGTCACTTATAAACAAATCGCCGCCACTAAATAGGTCGCCGTAGTTTAGATTGGCACCGGCCGGCCGGTGCCAAGCTGAACTGCCGATTTCAATGCACCTTTTTTCAAATGACTGTTGATTGTTAATACAAATTTTGGCACATAATCGCAAAAGATAGAGTGCAGGAAACATATTGCATATCTTCATGATAAATAACAATGCGTAGGGAGTCTAATTTACTGAATTCGTTATCGAGTACTTGCTGAGTACCGACCGATATAAGCGTGGATCGCTTATCAGTAGGAAACTGCCAATATCTTTCGGTAGGAATGTTTATATGCAAAATGTGATGAATTTACATCATATTTTGGCCTCGTCTATTGATTTCAGGTGCTAACTCCATTTTTGTGGAAAAATGTGATTATCTCCCTTTAACGCCAAATTGTCATTAATTTACAATTTCCTCAAACGTCTCAACTAAGTATGCCAGGGCACTGTCATGATAGAAAACCACAGAGTACAATTATTCCACAGACCTTGAAAAATGAGAGCATCGGTAAATACCGATTTTCTTTAATCAACGTATTTTGTATTTTAGTTGCACTTCTTTTCATATCAAATTCTTGTTTTTACTCTGAATTTGACACATTGTTATTTGAACTAGACGTGTTGTAATTTGTAGTTATTAAAGTGTAACAAGTCATAGCGTGTGTTCGGTGCTTCACGTGGTCATTGGTGATTGGCCATTGGTGATCATGCCGGCATCATGCTAACGTACCTATAGATCCAGCATTGGCGCTGCATTGACCTGCCACCGCGTGACACACTCGGTGCGTGCCGATGTGATTGGTGATTGCATAGTAGCAGCATGCCGACAAAAAAAATGTAATTGCCTCACGTTTTGCCGAACGAAATCGACTTGCTGGAGCTTCGCGCCGTACCGTTCTTTAGAATACCACCGACAGGGCCCGAATCGGCGCCACTGTCGCTGATGTTGAGCACGCTGCCGTACTTGTCGGTGACGGTCCGCCGCGTGGCGGCGCCACCGTCGGCCATCAGGTTGTCCACCGAGCCGGTGCGGTGACGTAGGTTGGAGCGGGTGAGCGTCTGAACCAGCTCGTGCTGCAGCTGCGTGGTGGCCCGCTCGAACTCCTCCACTGCCGGACGTGAGGCTGACGTCAGATGGACGTGAGGCTGACGTCAGATGGACGTGATGCTGACGTCAGATGGACGTGAGGCTGACGTCAGATGGACGTGAGGCTGATGTCATATGGACGTGAGGCTGACGTGTCAGATGGACGTGAGGCTGACGTCAGATGGACGTGAGGGTGACGTCAGATGGACGTGAGGGTGCCGTGTCAGAGGGACGTGAGGCTGATGTGTCAGAGGGACGTGAGGCTGACGTGTCAGAGGGACGTGAGGGTGACGTCAGATGGTTGTGAGGCTGACGTGTCAGATGGACGTGAGGGTGACGTGTCAGATGGACGTGAGGGTGACGTGTCAGATGGACGTGAGGCTGACGTGTCAGAGGGACGTGAGGCTGACGTGTCAGAGGGACGTGAGGCTGACGTCAGATGGACGTGAGGCTGACGTGTCAGAGGGACGTGAGGATGACGTGTCAGAGGGACGTGAGGGTGACGTGTCAGAGGGACGTGAGGCTGACATCAGATGGACGTGATGCTGACGTGTCAGATGGACGTGAGGCTGACGTGTCAGAGGGACGTGAGGCTGACGTGTCAGATGGACGTGAGGCTGACGTGTCAGATGGACGTGAGGCTGACGTGTCAGATGGACGTGAGGGTGACGTGTCAGATGGACGTGAGGGTGACGTGCCAGATGGACGTGAGGCTGACGTGTCAGAGGGACGTGAGGGTGACGTGTCAGAGGGACGTGAGGCTGACGTGTCAGAGGGACGTGAGGGTGACGTGTCAGATGGACGTGAGGGTGACGTGTCAGAGGGACGTGAGGCTGACGTGTCAGAGGGACGTCACGTCCCTCTGACACGTGAGGGTGACGTGTCAGAGGGACGTGAGGGTGACGTGTCAGATGGACGTGAGGGTGACGTGTCAGAGGGACGTGAGGCTGACGTGTCAGATGGACGTGAGGCTGACGTGTCAGAGGGACGTGAGGGTGACGTGTCAGATGGACGTGAGGGTGACGTGTCAGATGGACGTGAGGTTGACGTGTCAGAGGGACGTGAGGGTGACGTGTCAGATGGACGTGAGGGTGACGTGTCAGAGGGACGTGAGGCTGACGTGTCAGATGGACGTGAGGCTGACGTGTCAGAGGGACGTGAGGCTGACGTGTCAGATGGACGTGAGGGTGACGTGTCAGATGGACGTGAGGCTGCCGTGTCAGAGACGCCGACAGGTAACAGCCTCCTCAACATGGGTCGTGTAGATGGTCAGATATAGTCACTTTCACAACGACAAGGGAGAGCAGATCAAGAGGTGATACATTAAATACCATGTACCTTCTTCCCACCGGTTAAGGCCAGCAAACTACCAAGAAGGACATACAAACACACAACAGAAATTAGTCCGGCCAGCCAGAGCGCTCCACCAATAATATCAACCATAAAAGTGGCTGAAGTGGCTGAGAGCGCCTGAGTATGGCGGCCGCCATTCCGCGACGCTAGTGTTTACACCTGCTTTTATAGTGTTACAAGTGTTTTACCGCCTTTCAACTATGTTCCACTTACGTAGTGAGTACCGGTACATCGAGAGAGGGACTTGTGGACTGTCGCGGTGCCCGTTTAGTGTGGTATTTTGCATGTTTGTAAAATGCAGTTTACCAGAAGGGTCACGGCTGAGCCGCCGACATTCCACCGGTTTCCGGAGAGATCTGGCGCCGGCAGCCAATCAGCGAGCTTCCCTGCCTCTACCTGCCAGTTCTACCAGTCTCCGAACTGCGCGACCCTAGGTCAAGGCCCGGCCGTGGGGCGGCGCTGGGATCGCCCGATCAGAGGCGTACCTAGCCACCGCCGAGGAAGGCGAGCGGGCCGCCGACTCCAGCAGCGCCGTGCGGGAGCACGAGACCGCAGCCCACTGCAACAACCAGAATACGACCGAGTGCTCATCGAGCTACCTAGAGATGCTCCACATGAGACAACCCACCACACAACTGAGATTAACAGCCAGCAGCCCGACTACGACCGCGTCTTGGTTCACCTGTCTCATCCCCCAACGGTGGAGCCAACCACCGCCTCTGATCGCGACATACCGATCCACGTGTGACACCGGCCGGTGGAGGGTGGTGGGCCGGCCGGTGGCGCCTCGCCCCGCTGCCTGGCTCGGCCGCCCCGACTGAGCCTGCGGCGGACGCGGGGCCTGGCCGGCCGGTCCGGGCCGGCCGCGGGGGCGCCTACACCGGCCAGCCACAACACACGGAGCGGAAAACTGAGGCTAGGACATATCAACATCCGGTCACTGCCACCAAAACTTGATGAAGCCCGTATGATCCTCCGAGAGAATAGCATCGACATCCTCTGCGTGTTAGAGACCTGGCTGACTGCACAGATCAGCAGCGACATACTCATCTTCGCGGGATACAGGGTGTTCCGTCGGGATCGAACGCAGCCCAAACGCGGTCGAAAAAACGCGCGTGGAGGAGGACTCGCTGTGCTGGTTCGAGACGGCATCGACGTGTCGAACATGAAAGTTCCAACGCCTACTACGAGCCGGCTCGAAACTCTGTGGCTGACGGTGTCGTCCTCTGGCGGCCGATCGGCTGTGGTCGGGGCCATCTACCGGCCTCCCGATGGACGGCTGTCGGAGGATCTCGACGTGCTCAGACACCAGCTGCTGGACGTCATCGGCACTGGGAAGCCCATCTACCTGCTGGGTGACCTGAACATCGATCTCCTTCGGCCAGAGAAGCCAGAGACCGTGCAGTACTCGGCCCTGCTGACGGACCTGAGCCTCGTACAGCTCGTCAATCAGCCGACACATCCCGGCGCGACACCTTCTCTGATTGACCATATAGTCACAAATCAGGCGGACGCCCACATCCCAGCCGGTGTCGTTCGTGCTCATGCCAGCGATCACGACCTCATTGTTGCCGACGCGCCTTTCCCAAGAGCCAAGCGCCAGTCACGAGAGGTGAACACACGCTCCATGAAACGCACAGACTTCGATCACCTGTGTCTGGATCTACTGACATCGGACTGGTCCAGCGTGTATGGCGCCTACGACGTGGCAACTGCCTACTCAGCGTTCAATACCCTGAGTGTGGCGGTCGACACCCACTGCCCTGTGAAGCGGATCCGTTTCAAGCGCCGAGGGTGCCCCTGGCTCACACTCAATGAGGAACTTAAAGACCTGCAGCTACGAAGAGACTCGGCCCGCAGAGAATGGGACGTTCTGAGAACAGACTTCTCCCGACGTCAGTACACCACACTACGAAATCAGTTCAAGGCCGCTCTAGCGAAGGCACGGGCTGAGTTTTTTAAGACCCGAACATCGCCGAAGGACATGTGGAAGGACCTGAGAGCGTATGCCATCAGCTCCAACAAGACCAAGGACCCGGATGCTGGTCTCACCATGGAAACAGCAGACCAGTTCAACGCCTATTTCGCGGGTGTCGGCCACCGTATAGCGGAGGAGCTGGCCGACCAGCCGGTCGTTGGTGTGCCGCCCAGGCCACCGATCGTGATCAGTACCGGGTTCCGAGTGCGGCCTGCAACAATCCCTGAACTCGGTGCAGCTCTGCGGCGGATGTCGAACTCATCGGCGGTGGGCTGCGACGGTGTGTCGCTGCAGATCGTGAGACGCTGCTTTGCGGTCCTTGCGCCTCACATTCTGTTCATGGTAAACATGTCGATTGTCAGTGGCGTTGTCCCTCCCGAGTGGAAACGGGCAATTGTGGTACCCATTCATAAATCCGGCGATAAAACCCAACCGTGTAACTATAGACCCATTAGCGTGTTGAGTGTGATAGGTAAGCTAGCCGAAAAAGTCGTTAGTGTACAGCTGATAGATTATCTGAATGTCAACCATGTAATGTCGCCCACGCAGTATGCGTACCGATCTGGACACTCGACGGAGGGAGTCTCGGTGGACGTGGTCAGCGCCATCTCGGGCAACAGAGACGTGGGTCACGTGACGTGCGCCACGTCGTGTGACCTCTCCAAGGCGTTCGACTGCATCGATCGCGGCGCCCTTCTTATGAAGCTCGAATGGTACGGCATATCGACGCACTGGTTCCGGGATTATTTTAGTGGTAGGAAGCAGTCTGTGAAGGGAAGCGATCGCCTGGAATCTGTCAGCTTTGGAGTGGTACAGGGCAGCACCCTCGGTCCTATCGTCTTCAATATTTTCACCAATGACCTCCCATGCCATCTCACTGAACAATGTAAAATCGTGTCTTACGCAGACGATTCAGTTCTCCTCCATAGCGCACCCCCGACGATGACTGGTTTGGAACAGCTCGGCAAACACGTGGAGAGTGATTTGGCCGCCATATCCACGTGGTTCAAGCAAAACGGGTTAAAAGCAAATCCTGCAAAAACCGAAATGTCCGTGTTCGGTACGACCACTGCTGTCAAAAAGGCTTCAGAATATGGTGTGACTTTTGATGGCGTCCGTCTGACACCGATTGACCACATGAACATTCTCGGAGTGGCAATCGATCAGACGCTCAGCATGGAAAAACAAACAGCCAAAGTCGTGCGGCGCTGCTACGGAACTCTGTTAACTATTCGAAAACTCACCAACACCGTTCCAATATCAACCATAAAAACACTAGTTCAGACTTTGGTTCTTCCCCATATCACTTACTGTTTGCCAGCTTGGGCTCCACCCACATGTCTCTTACGCCAACGCATTGAAAAAGTTATCAATTTTTCAACGCGCGTAGTGACCAAAAAACGTAAATATGATCGTATTACTGATGCACGCCAGCAGCTCAACTGGTTGTCGTTTGATGAGACCATTCAACAAAGGGACTGCGTTCTTATTCATAGGCTGATTAATCAGGCAGACGCACCAGGTAACCTTAAGTCCCTCATTGAGTACCGTGCCGACGTATCGGAGCGCACTACCCGTGCGTCCTCTGACTCGGTCCTGAACACGCGCCGGTGCAGGCTGGAGGCGACGCGGAAAACGGTGCCGGTCCGTCCTATTCAGACCTGGAACGGTCTCCCCAGCGAGGTGAGGCGGACAGGCGGCTCCGGGGCATTCAAGAGACGCCTCAACGCTACACTCGCTCTGCGACCCTGATCACTACTTTTGTTTGCAACTGCGCATACTGGCTGTGTGTAGATACCGCGCGTATTTTACATTATCGTGTACAACGCATTTTTATCTCAACTGTGGAATCGATATAGGTATGCTGTGTATGTGTACTGTATGACTCTGTGGTGTTAATAGCCAACTATGTTGGATCCCACAACGACGCGCAATACAATACAATACAATACAATACAAAACCTGCCCGTTAATATCGTCGAGCATTCTATTCCCCTGTCCACCAACGGTGGAATGTCATTGTGGGGCATTCCACTGTCCCCGCCCCGGAGCATGTGTTCCATGTGTGTGCATGCATGCATACATACCGCGCGGGTTGCTCAGGAACTGCAGTCGAGAGGGCGCCGGTCGGTTGTCACCATATGAACCGATCGACACCAGAACGTCCCTCTTGCGCGGGGCGCCGTCAAAGTAGGTGGGCGGCGGCTTGTGCGCGGCCGGTGGCGGGTGTTCCAGTGTGAAGGAGTCGAGCGACTCTGTCTCGACGCCGGCTTGGCCGCGGCTCGCCGAGCTGCTGCCGACTCCGTTAGTGGAGGCAGAGGCGAGACGCGGGCTCACCCTAGCCGGCTGTCGGTACATAGGTCATACATAGGTCATACATAGGTCATACATAGGTCACACACAGGTCACACACAGGCCACATACACCCACAGGTCACATACACCCACAGGTCACATACACCCACAGGTCACATACACCCACAGGTCACATACACCCACAGGTCACATACACCCACAGGTCACATACACCCACAGGTCACATACACCCACAGGTCACATACACCCACAGGTCACATACACCCACAGGTCACATACAGGTCACATACACATACAGGTCACATACACACACAGGTCACATACACCCACAAGTCACATACACCCACAGGTCACATACACCCACAGGTCACATACACCCACAGGTCACATACAGGTCACACACAGGTCACACACAGGCCATACACCGACCACACACAGGTCACACACAGCTCACACACAGCTCACACACAGGTCACAAACAGGTATACAGGTCACAAACAGGTATACAGGTCACAAACAGGTATACAGGTCACAAACAGGTATACATGTCACTCATAGGTCCCACAGTAGGTCACACGCTTCAGGTTGTCGTAGGATTGCCTGTGGGGCACTGTGGGTTGTCAGCAGAGAAATCGGGTTGTTCACCGTCACAACATAGGACCGAATGGCCTACTAGAAACTTAGAAGCAGCATCTGGTAGGTTAAACAAGCAGTGTACAATATGATCACTATTTTGAAAAACGATTTTATGTGCAAAAGGTATACGTGCATAACCTGACCATAAATGTGATTGAAGTGGCTCCTCTTATAACAAAGTACAGCGAAGGAATTCATCTTAGTGCTACTAAAATGGGCGTGCAATATGTTACAGGTACAACTGTAGCACGGATGTACATATATATTACAAGCTTATTTTCCGTAACAACTTATGCATTATTTTTAATACGCTGCGCAATTAACATACTTATTTTCACGTTATGTCACAAAGCATTTCAAACCAGATGATACAAACGTAACATTTAAGCTACAGGCCAAAACTTGAGCTATTTGCATCTAATCTAAATGACATTTACATCATAACGAATCCTTGGAGGGTGATTCGTCTTTGAAATAACTCAGAAAGTTTAAAAACAATGACTACGTCCCTCATTCCCATTGGCGATCTAACAGAGAATGCGAAAATAAAACATCAGCGCTTCAAAACTCAATATTCTTCTCACAGAAAATACACGTTTTAAATGTCAGAATCAGACACCAACACCAAGACATTATGCACAAATATTCTGAATGGTAGAATAAATGTATTTGAATAGCATTTATATAGGTAGTGTCGATTTTGAGAAGGCTTTAACTGTTCAAGGGAAAGAATGTAGCAAGGAAATGTAATATGCGTCCAAGAACAAAGAAAAGAAAAACGGGCGGGTAGCCAAACAGAAAGAAAAAAAAACATGGGAACAGAAGAAGAGAAAAGACAAAAACAGACAAAGAGACAGCTAAACAGATCGATAGATAGCTAAGTGGACAGAGATGAGAAGAGCCTTGCCTGTTGCGTCTGTGCCAGCTTGGCCAGTGTTGGCGTGGTGTAGAAGGTGATACTGTCCACTTTCTTCTCATCCTCCTGCCATAAACCGAACAGTGTTCATATACAGACACATGCTGAAACATTCGTTCCTCCCGCCATAAACCGAACAGTGTTCATATACAGACGCATGCTGAAACATTCGTTCCTCCTGCCATAAACCGAGCAGTGGTCATATATAGACGCATGCTGAAACATTCGTTCCTCCTGCCATAAACCGAGCAGTGGTCATATATAGACGCATGCTGAAACATTCGTTCCTCCTGCCATAAACCGAACAGTGTTCACTGTTCATACACAGACACATGCTGAAACATTCATTCCTCCTGCCATAAACCGAACAGTCAGGGATGGTAAAGTGTTCTGTCCTTATGGATATGGTCGGGAACAAAATGCTCCTTCTCATGAAGTACTCGGGGGTCAAAATGCCAGCAAAAATCATTACTACGTCATTTCTGTGAAAATTTACTAAGCGATCATCTCCTTAGAAATACTGATCGTCAAAACCACTTCAGATGTATTATTCACTTAATCATCATATTCATCACGTCAGTATGTATGTACATTTACTTTTGATTAGCAGTTGCGTTTTAGCTCTTGATTGCCAATAACAATAAATTACATTAAAACAAAAAAATCCAACGAAAAAAAATCCGGACGATAGATTCAACACGTCGGGTCACTAAACCAAAAATGCACCTGGGTCTTTAAAAATGGCCTATAATAACATGATCCAGAAGGAATTGGGCTGATATCATGCGTATCCTCAGAATAGGAAGCATTTGAATATTTCCCCATTGACTTATAATGGCGAGGTCACGAAATTGACCAGACATTAAATCACCGATATTAAAAATCCGAGATATACGAATTGTAGGTATATTACCCTTATGAAATCCTGTAAGTACCAAATCGATCGGCCAAAAACTGTAGCTGCGGTACGACCGCACACTTTTTGAAGGTGGTGTCACGTGACCTGGCCTGGTGACCTGACCTGAGATGACCCGTGGTCAAGAATTGTATCATATGTGACCAATTGATGTCTTAACAGCTGTGCCAAAACCGGCGGCGCTGCTCGCATCTTTTTTTATATCCTCGAAAAACCTTAGGGGGGCGTCTAAACGCCCCACCCGCGGCACGGCGCGGGAAATCCGGACAGTCGATTCCCCCGGGGGCGACCGGGGTGCTAGTGCATTTTCAATGGAGGTCCACTCTCAGGACAGTGGATTTCACTGTCCTGGGACTCGAAACTCGACCCCTTTAACTCGAAAACTAAAAGAGCTAGAAAGACGCGGAACAAAGCGTTCCAAAGCTCTCGACCAGCACATTCGAAGGTACTTTAAATGTTTTTTTCTTCAAGTCAATATGGAGGTCACCAGAGGTCATCAAAGGTCAGATTTTCAAGTTTTAGGACTCCCCTCCAGAAACCCCCAGATATCACAAGAACTATGATAGCTAGGAACAAACGGAAAAAAGCAATGGAAAGTTCTTGAACAATGTAATCACCATGACGTCCTCAAATTTGAGCCCAGGTCAAACGTTTAGGCTCCAGAGCTCATGAAATGTCTAAAAGGCTTAAAAAACGTTTATCACGAATAGCTTTTTACCTAATGACAAGGCAATAATTTTGACGCCATCGTGCTTGTCTCGTCAAAACGCTTTACATCATATTAGTGTTGACCAGGTCAGGTCAACTTACAAATGTGACCTCAGGTCAAGGTCAAGTGGTGGTGACTCAAGTAGGTCATGCTGCATATGGGAAGACGTGCCGTGACGAGATAAACACATTGGTGTCAGTTTCACTTCTCTATCGTTATGTCGATAGTTATTGAAATAAAACTGTTAGTGACCTCGGATGACCTCGGCTGACCCTGTAGGGGTCACTGAAAAAAATGGCACCTAGGTCATCAAGAATTTTCTATAATAACATGATCCAGAAGGAATTAGACTGCTATCTTGCGTCTCCTTAGAAAAGGAAGCATTTTAATATTTCCCCTTAGACTTATAATGGGGAGGTCACGAAATTAAACCGACCTTAGGTCGCTGATATTAAAAATCCAAGATAAACGAATTGTAGATATATGTGACCTTATGAAATCCTGTAAGTGTAAAACCGATCATCCCAAAACTGTGACTGTGGTACGACCACAAGTTTGTTAGGGGGAGGTGGGGTCACGTGACCTGATCTGGTGACCTGACCTAAGATGACCATAGGATTTTTTTTACATAATGTGGACAATTTATGCACAAACAGCTGTGCCAAAAATGGCGGCGCTGCGCTTCGCCGTTTTTCCGCTATCCGCGAAAAACCTGAGGGGTGTCTACCCCCCCCCCCCCCCTCCGGCACGGCGCTGGTTAAAATATAGGGATGATGTGAGCATGCAGCCAGGTGTTATGGTATTCATGTGAAGTAAACAAATGACCCCAGCTGTGCTGGTGTCATTTTTGTATGTGCCACTTTTGGTCGGGGCCACTCAAAGCACTTCTACCACCCCTGCGAACAGTGTTCACTGTTCATACACAGACGCATGCTGAAACATTCATTCCTCCTGCCATAAACCGAACAGTGTTCATATATAGACGCATGCTGAAACATTCGTTCCTCCCGCCATAAACCGAACAGTGGTCATATATAGACGCATGCTGAAACATTCGTTCCTCCTGCCATAAACCGAGCAGTGGTCATATACAGACACATGCTGAAACATTCGTTCCTCCTGCCATAAACCGAGCAGTGGTCATATACAGACGCATGCTGAAACATTCATTCGTGAATATGTGAGACATTGCCATGATAAACGGTAATTGTCCACAGTTCATTTACATTTTACAGACATGGTAATGCAGTTTTTATCCGCATAAATCCGTGTAAATACCGCGGCATTTGGGGAAATGTCCGCGGCAGATATTGGAGCTTGGTGCATACAATCGCCCATTATAGAAATTAACGATATACGCATTCAGATACGGCCGGATACCGGGTGCCATGGCGCAGTCGCTACGTCAGCAGTGTTTATCCGGAGAGGTCATTTCCCATGTCGGTCTGGTCATAACGAACAGCTCGAGTGGTAGCTACTGTGCCGCTGATGGCTCCGCTCCCGCTGCTCAGGCTGGGTTGTATGGTTATTGGTCAGTCGTCCAGAGGTCCGAGAGCCATATATAGGTTTGGGCGAGGCACTTCGTTAGAGGTGGCCCAACCACCAGACGAAGCCCACGATCCCGTGGGGCCCCGTCGGCTCCTGCCGTGAGATCAAATCATCGTGACCGAAAACGGAACAGCGCAGGCTGGCGCGTGCTGGGCGTGAACTAGGAAACATGTGCTCGAGAAAAGCTGATCTGGCATCTTCGCCCGCGGCAGCAACAACAGCACAACCCTGCAGTATCCCGCTGTCAGCAGCGTTCAGCCGGCAGGTGCAGCCTTCACACTCAGACGCCCAGGGCTGGCCGGCGGCATGTTCAGCATACAAGGCTAATGGGAAGCCATTGTGAACAGCTGATGTGGAGAGCAAATAACACCCCACGCCCGGCGCCGTCGCGCGTGCACAGCCCTCACGCCATAGCGCATTAGTGGGCTACTTGACACACACTGAGACCGTGTTTTGTGCGGTGCAATGCTTGCGGACACCTTGTGTAAGGCATGGTGTGGACGGAACGGAATAATTCAGCGCACAATGGCGATAAGCGTTTCGTGTCAACACGACATGCGCTGATCCGTTATACAGGGTGACGTTCCTGGGTTAATGTCGGGGTGTTGTAGGCTAGTAAATGGAGCTGTGGGTTAATGTCGGGGTGTTGTAGGCTAGTAAATGGAGCTGTGGACACGCAATTGCTGATACCTTTAGGTATCAGCTATCTAATGCCAGGCAGACGACATACTTCATAGCTGGAAAACGTAGGTAAGCGTTCACAAAGTGTGCTATGGGTCCATTGTGCATAGATTGTGACATGAAATTTCGAGAGTTTAGCATTGGTGAGTTTCGACATTCCTTTGATGATTGTTCATTTTAACTTCCGAATCGCACTATCATGTTTTAAAATGTGCTTGATTCCAATTATCTCCTTTACTTTATTTTGAGTTCTTTGAACACTTCATTTTTAGTTCACTTCTTCTCACGGACATTAACATTTCCTCCCCTTAGTTGAATGATATTTGCTTTTCATAACAAGTTCAAGAGAAAAGAAGTAGTTTCAACTGGCAGATGCATCCATAAATGCAACTTTTCGATAGATGCATTCACCCGTAGATGGATATTCTTTTCCGCTTTGTTCTATCGCAGACGCTTAGCGCATATGGCGGCATGTAATGGCCACAATGGCCACCAGCAACACAAATGGCTCGTTTTCCACTTCGTCTATGTTTACGTTAATAGTGCAGTAGCCGCGTTAACAGTTATGTGGCGTGGTTAGTTAATGGCAGTAGACATATAGCTATACTAAAAACTCTACACAAAAACAGTAATTATACCGTGACAATCGCTGCTAGGGGCAAATTAAATTGACGGTAACTGGGGTTTGAAGTGCTGTTTCGTATGTTATTTGTGTGCAGGTTATCGTGCTAACCTTGGATCTGACCTGAAAATACGTCAGGTGGAAATATCGATGATACCTCGTCTCATTTACTTCTCATCTTGTCGAACGATTCATGGACGTTGGTGCATACTAATTAAAAGAACATAAAATTCCTTCGAGAGAATATTTACCACATGCTAACAGCGCTGTTGTAAAAATCATGCAACGGGCGTTATAAAGTCATTTTTCACGCGAACTTCAGAGTCCTTCCCAAAAATATACACTGTTGAGCAGTCATCGAGATTTTCGAACTTCATTGATTTTGGCCAGATTTGTGATGAGTGTTACCAAATGCACTTAAAACGACCTAAACTACTCCTTGAACTTATTTTAAAAAACAGTCTTTACAGGGCAATGGCCGCAAATTGGCCACGCAGTCGTCGCGCCCTTAAGCTCCAATAAATACACTTTACAGAGCACAAGTATACAGGGCATAAGCGACAGAAAAGATGAAAGATGAAAAATATAAGTTGTGTGGCAAACAGCTTAAGTAGACCTAAATTCCTAACCGTTCTGCTAAACAATTAATGCGTGTAGTTCCATTTACAGTTTTCCGACCAACACAAAACAAACCTGCCTCGAGACGGGCGAAAGTTATAACGTACCAAAAGACAATACCATCTGTGTGAATGCGTGTTGTTGTCTGACTCTGATGGGCAGGACGGGAAAGTTGTGTGCGGCCGACTGTGCTTCCTTGCAGCTGTCATCACGCCGTTGTCGGTCCGTGGAGCCGTCCCCAGCCGGCGGCGGCGGGCGGCGGCGGGCAGGCGCCAGCGCTCACTGAGCCAGCACCGAACGCCGCTGCCGGCTGCCGGACTTTGAAAGGTCCCAGACCTCTATTTCTCTGACAATCGCCACCCATTCATCAGCGAGTCATCGCGGGTGTAGGTATACTAACCAGCGTGTGTGTATCCATCAGCGAGTCATCGCGGGTGTAGGTATACTAACCAGCGTGTGTGTATTCATCAGTGAGTCATCGCGGGTGTAGGTATACTAACCAGCGTGTGTGTATTCATCAGCGAGTCATCGCGGGTGTAGGTATACTAACCAGCGTGTGTGTATTCATCAGTGAGTCATCGCGGGTGTAGGTATACTAACCAGCGTGTGTGTATCCATCAGCGAGTCATCGCGGGTGTAGGTATACTAACCAGCGTGTGTGTATTCATCAGCGAGTCATCGCGGGTGTAGGTATACTAACCAGCGTGTGTGTATTCATCAGTGAGTCATCGCGGGTGTAGGTATACTAACCAGCGTGTGTGTATCCATCAGCGAGTCATCGCGGGTGTAGGTATACTAACCAGCGTGTGTGTATTCATCAGTGAGTCATCGCGGGTGTAGGTATACTAACCAGCGTGTGTGTATTCATCAGCGAGTCATCGCGGGTGTAGGTATACTAACCAGCGTGTGTGTATCCATCAGTGAGTCATCGCGGGTGTAGGTATACTAACCAGCGTGTGTGTATCCATCAGTGAGTCATCGCGGGTGTAGGTATACTAACCAGCGTGTGTGTATTCATCAGTGAGTCATCGCGGGTGTAGGTATACTAACCAGCGTGTGTGTATTCATCAGCGAGTCATCGCGTGTGTAGGTATACTAACCAGCGTGTGTGTATTCATCAACGAGTCATCGCGGGTGTAGGTATACTAACCAGCGTGTGTGTATTCATCAGCGAGTCATCGCGGGTGTAGGTATACTAACCAGCGTGTGTGTATTCATCAGCGAGTCATCGCGGGTGTAGGTATACTAACCAGCGTGTGTGTATCCATCAGTGAGTCATCGCGGGTGTAGGTATACTAACCAGCGTGTGTGTATTCATCAGCGAGTCATCGCGGGTGTAGGTATACTAACCAGCGTGTGTGTATCCATCAGTGAGTCATCGCGGGTGTAGGTATACTAACCAGCGTGTGTGTATTCATCAGCGAGTCATCGCGGGTGTAGGTATACTAACCAGCGTGTGTGTATCCATCAGCGAGTCATCGCGGGTGTAGGTATACTAACCAGCGTGTGTGTATTCATCAGCGAGTCATCGCGGGTGTAGGTATACTAACCAGCGTGTGTGTATCCATCAGTGAGTCATCGCGGGTGTAGGTATACTAACCAGCGTGTGTGTATCCATCAGCGAGTCATCGCGGGTGTAGGTATACTAACCAGCGTGTGTGTATTCATCAGCGAGTCATCGCGGGTGTAGGTATACTAACCAGCGTGTGTGTATCCATCAGCGAGTCATCGCGGGTGTAGGTATACTAACCAGCGTGTGTGTATCCATCAGCGAGTCATCGCGGGTGTAGGTATACTAACCAGCGTGTGTGTATCCATCAGCGAGTCATCGCGGGTGTAGGTATACTAACCAGCGTGTGTGTATTCATCAGTGAGTCATCGCGGGTGTAGGTATACTAACCAGCGTGTGTGTATTCATCAGCGAGTCATCGCGGGTGTAGGTATACTAACCAGCGTGTGTGTATCCATCAATGAGTCATCGCGGGTGTAGGTATACTAACCAGCGTGTGTGTATTCATCAGCGAGTCATCGCGGGTGTAGGTATACTAACCAGCGTGTGTGTATTCATCAGCGAGTCATCGCGGGTGTAGGTATACTAACCAGCGTGTGTGTATCCATCAGTGAGTCATCGCGGGTGTAGGTATACTAACCAGCGTGTGTGTATCCATCAGCGAGTCATCGCGGGTGTAGGTATACTAACCAGCGTGTGTGTATTCATCAGCGAGTCATCGCGGGTGTAGGTATACTAACCAGCGTGTGTGTATCCATCAGCGAGTCATCGCGGGTGTAGGTATACTAACCAGCGTGTGTGTATCCATCAGCGAGTCATCGCGGGTGTAGGTATACTAACCAGCGTGTGTGTATTCATCAGCGAGTCATCGCGGGTGTAGGTATACTAACCAGCGTGTGTGTATCCATCAGTGAGTCATCGCGGGTGTAGGTATACTAACCAGCGTGTGTGTATCCATCAGCGAGTCATCGCGGGTGTAGGTATACTAACCAGCGTGTGTGTATTCATCAGCGAGTCATCGCGGGTGTAGGTATACTAACCAGCGTGTGTGTATCCATCAGCGAGTCATCGCGGGTGTAGGTATACTAACCAGCGTGTGTGTATCCATCAGCGAGTCATCGCGGGTGTAGGTATACTAACCAGCGTGTGTGTATCCATCAGCGAGTCATCGCGGGTGTAGGTATACTAACCAGCGTGTGTGCATTCATCAGTGAGTCATCGCGGGTGTAGGTATACTAACCAGCGTGTGTGTATTCATCAGCGAGTCATCGCGGGTGTAGGTATACTAACCAGCGTGTGTGTATTCATCAGCGAGTCATCGCGGGTGTAGGTATACTAACCAGCGTGTGTGTATCCATCAGTGAGTCATCGCGGGTGTAGGTATACTAACCAGCGTGTGTGTATTCATCAGCGAGTCATCGCGGGTGTAGGTATACTAACCAGCGTGTGTGTATTCATCAGCGAGTCATCGCGGGTGTAGGTATACTAACCAGCGTGTGTGTATTCATCAACGAGTCATCGCGGGTGTAGGTATACTAACCAGCGTGTGTGTATTCATCAGTGAGTCATCGCGGGTGTAGGTATACTAACCAGCGTGTGTGTATTCATCAGTGAGTCATCGCGGGTGTAGGTATACTAACCAGCGTGTGTGTATTCATCAACGAGTCATCGCGGGTGTAGGTATACTAACCAGCGTGTGTGTATTCATCAGCGAGTCATCGCGGGTGTAGGTATACTAACCAGCGTGTGTGTATTCATCAGCGAGTCATCGCAGGTGTAGGTATACTAACCAGCGTGTGTGTATTCATCAGCGAGTCATCGCGGGTGTAGGTATACTAACCAGCGTGTGTGTATTCATCAGCGAGTCATCGCGGGTGTAGGTATACTAACCAGCGTGTGTGTATTCATCAGCGAGTCATCGCGGGTGTAGGTATACTAACCAGCGTGTGTGTATTCATCAGCGAGTCATCGCGGGTGTAGGTATACTAACCACGCTGTGTGTATTCATCAGCGAGTCATCGCGGGTGTAGGTATACTAACCAGCGTGTGTGTATTCATCAGCGAGTCATCGCGGGTGTAGGTATACTAACCACGCTGTGTGTATTCATCAGCGAGTCATCGCGGGTGTAGGTATACTAACCAGCGTGTGTGTATTCATCAGCGAGTCATCGCAGGTGTAGGTATACTAACCAGCGTGTGTGTATTCATCAGCGAGTCATCGCGGGTGTAGGTATACTAACCACGCTGTGTGTATTCATCAGCGAGTCATCGCGGGTGTAGGTATACTAACCAGCGTGTGTGTATTCATCAGCGAGTCATCGCAGGTGTAGGTATACTAACCAGCGTGTGTGTATTCATCAGCGAGTCATCGCGGGTGTAGGTATACTAACCACGCTGTGTGTATTCATCAGCGAGTCATCGCGGGTGTAGGTATACTAACCAGCGTGTGTGTATTCATCAGCGAGTCATCGCGGGTGTAGGTATACTAACCACGCTGTGTGTATTCATCAGCGAGTCATCGCGGGTGTAGGTATACTAACCAGCGTGTGTGTATTCATCAGCGAGTCATCGCGGGTGTAGGTATACTAACCACGCTGTGTGTATTCATCAGCGAGTCATCGCGGGTGTAGGTATACTAACCAGCGTGTGTGTATTCATCAGCGAGTCATCGCGGGTGTAGGTATACTAACCAGCGTGTGTGTATTCATCAGCGAGTCATCGCGGGTGTAGGTATACTAACCAGCGTGTGTGTATTCATCAGTGAGTCATCGCGGGTGTAGGTATACTAACCAGCGTGTGTGTATTCATCAGCGAGTCATCGCGGGTGTAGGTATACTAACCACGCTGTGTGTATTCATCAGCGAGTCATCGCGGGTGTAGGTATACTAACCAGCGTGTGTGTATTCATCAGCGAGTCATCGCAGGTGTAGGTATACTAACCAGCGTGTGTGTATTCATCAGCGAGTCATCGCGGGTGTAGGTATACTAACCACGCTGTGTGTATTCATCAGCGAGTCATCGCGGGTGTAGGTATACTAACCAGCGTGTGTGTATTCATCAGCGAGTCATCGCAGGTGTAGGTATACTAACCAGCGTGTGTGTATTCATCAGCGAGTCATCGCGGGTGTAGGTATACTAACCAGCGTGTGTGTATTCATCAGCGAGTCATCGCGGTGTAGGTATACTAACCAGCGTGTGTGTATTCATCAGCGAGTCATCGCGGGTGTAGGTATACTAACCAGCGTGTGTGTATTCATCAGTGAGTCATCGCGGGTGTAGGTATACTAACCAGCGTGTGTGTATTCATCAGCGAGTCATCGCGGGTGTAGGTATACTAACCAGCGTGTGTGTATTCATCAGCGAGTCATCGCGGTGTAGGTATACTAACCACGCTGTGTGTATTCATCAGCGAGTCATCGCGGGTGTAGGTATACTAACCACGCTGTGTGTATTCATCAGCGAGTCATCGCGGGTGTTGGTATACTAACCACGCTGTGTGTATTCATCAGCGAGTCATCGCGGGGTGTAGGTATACTAACCAGCGTGTGTGTATTCATCAGCGAGTCATCGCAGGTGTAGGTATACTAACCACGCTGTGTGTATTCATCAGCGAGTCATCGCGGGTGTAGGTATACTAACACGCTGTGTGTATTCATCAGCGAGTCATCGCGGGTGTTGGTATACTAACCAGCGTGTGTGTGTGTGTGTGTGTGTGTGTGTGTGTGTGTGTGTGTGTGTGTGTGTGTGTGTGTGTGTGTGGTGTGTGTGTGTGTGTGTGTGTGTGTGTGTGTGTGTGTGTGTGTGTGTGTGTGTGTGTGTGTGTGTGTGTGTGTGTGTGTGTGTGTGTGTGTGTGTGTGTGTGTGTGTGTGTGTGTGTGTGTGTGTGTGTGTGTGTGTGTGTGTGTGTGTGTGTGTGTGTGTGTGTGTGTGTGTGTGTGTGTGTGTGTGTGTGTGTGTGTGTGTGTGTGTGTGTGTGTGTGTGTGTGTGTGTGTGTGTGTGTGTGTGTGTGTGTGTGTGTGTGTGTGTGTGTGTGTGTGTGTGTGTGTGTGTGTGTGTGTGTGTGTGTGTGTGTGTGTGTGTGTGTGTGTGTGTGTGTGTGTGTGTGTGTGTGTGTGTGTGTGTGTGTGTGTGTGTGTGTGTGTGTGTGTGTGTGTGGTGTGTGTGTGTGTGTGTGTGTGTGTGTGTGTGTGTGTGTGTGGTGTGTGTGTGTGTGTGTGTGTGTGTGTGTGTGTGTGTGTGTGTGTGTGTGGTGTGTGTGTGTGTGTGTGTGTGTGTGTGTGTGTGTGTGTGTGTGTGTGTGTGTGTGTGTGTGTGTGTGTGTGTGTGTGTGTGTGTGTGTGTGTGTGTGTGTGTGTGTGTGTGTGTGTGTGTGTGTGTGTGTGTGTGTGTGTGTGTGTGTGTGTGTGTGTGTGTGTGTGTGTGTGTGTGTGTGTGTGTGTGTGTGTGTGTGTGTGTGTGTGTGTGTGTGTGGTGTGTGTGGTGTGTGTGTGTGTGTGTGTGTGTGTGTGTGTGTGTGTGTGTGTGTGTGTGTGTGTGTGTGTGTGTGTGTGTGTGTGTGTGTGTGTGTGTGTGTGTGTGTGTGTGTGTGTGTGTGTGTGTGTGTGTGTGTGTGTGTGTGTGTGTGTGTGTGTGTGTGTGTGTGTGTGTGTGTGTGTGTGTGTGTGTGTGTGTGTGTGTGTGTGTGTGTGTGTGTGTGTGTGTGTGTGTGTGTGTGTGTGTGTGTGTGTGTGTGTGTGTGTGTGTGTGTGTGTGTGTGTGTGTGTGTGTGTGTGTGTGTGTGTGTGTGTGTGTGTGTGTGTGTGTGTGTGTGTGTGTGTGTGTGTGTGTGTGTGTGTGTGTGTGTGTGTGTGTGTGTGTGTGTGTGTGTGTGTGTGTGTGTGTGTGTGTGTGTGTGTGTGTGTTGTGTGTGTGTGTGTGTGTGTGTGTGTGTGTGTGTGTGTGTGTGTGTGTGTGTGTGTGTGTGTGTGTGTGTGTGTGTGTGTGTGTGTGTGTGTGTGTGTGTGTGTGTGTGTGTGTGTGTGTGTGTGTGTGTGTGTGTGTGTGTGTGTGTGTGTGTGTGTGTGTGTGTGTGTGTGTGTGTGTGTGTGTGTGTGTGTGTGTGTGTGTGTGTGTGTGTGTGTGTGTGTGTGTGTGTGTGTGTGTGTGTGTGTGTGTGTGTGTGTGTGTGTGTGTGTGTGTGTGTGTGTGTGTGTGTGTGTGGCTGTGTGTGTGTGTGTGTGTGTGTGTGTGTGTGTGTGTGTGTGTGTGTGTGTGTGTGTGTGTGTGTGTGTGTGTGGTGTGTGTGTGTGTGTGTGTGTGTGTGTGTGTGTGTGTGTGTGTGTGTGTGTGTGTGTGTGTGTGTGTGTGTGTGTGTGTGTGTGTGTGTGTGTGTGTGTGTGTGTGTGTGTGTGTGTGTGTGTGTGTGTGTGTGTGTGTGTGTGTGTGTGTGTGTGTGTGTGTGTGTGTGTGTGTGTGTGTGTGTGTGTGTGTGTGTGTGTGTGTGTGTGTGTGTGTGTGTGTGTGTGTGTGTGTGTGTGTGTGTGTGTGTGTGTGTGTGTGTGTGTGTGTGTGTGTGTGTGGTGTGTGTGTGTGTGTGTGTGTGTGTGTGTGTGTGTGTGTGTGTGTGTGTGTGTGTGTGTGTGTGTGTGTGTGTGTGTGTGTGTGTGTGTGTGTGTGTGTGTGTGTGTGTGTGTGTGTGTGTGTGTGTGTGTGTGTGTGTGTGTGTGTGTGTGTGTGTGTGTGTGTGTGTGGTGTGTGTGTGTGTGTGTGTGTGTGTGTGTGTGTGTGTGTGTGTGTGTGTGTGTGTGTGTGTGTGTGTGTGTGTGTGTGTGTGTGTGTGTGTGTGTGTGTGTGTGTGTGTGTGTGTGTGTGTGTGTGTGTGTGTGTGTGTGTGTGTGTGTGTGTGTGTGTGTGTGTGTGTGTGTGTGTGTGTGTGTGTGTGTGTGTGTGTGTGTGTGTGTGTGTGTGTGTGTGTGTGTGTGTGTGTGTGTGTGTGTGTGTGTGTGTGTGTGTGTGTGTGTGTGTGTGTGTGTGTGTGTGTGTGTGTGTGTGTGTGTGTGTGTGTGTGTGTGTGTGTGTGTGTGTGTGTGTGTGTGTGTGTGTGTGTGTGTGTGTGTGTGTGTGTGTGTGTGTGTGTGTGTGTGTGTGTGTGTGTGTGTGTGTGTGTGTGTGTGTGTGTGTGTGTGTGTGTGTGTGTGTGTGTGTGTGTGTGTGTGTGTGTGTGTGGTGTGTGTGTGTGTGTGTGTGTGTGTGTGTGTGTGTGTGTGTGTGTGTGTGTGTGTGTGTGTGTGTGTGTGTGTGTGTGTGTGTGTGTGTGTGTGTGTGTGTGTGTGTGTGTGTGTGTGTGTGTGGTGTGTGTGTGTGTGTGTGTGTGTGTGTGTGTGTGTGTGTGTGTGTGTGTGTGTGTGTGTGTGTGTGTGTGTGTGTGTGTGTGTGTGTGTGTGTGTGTGTGTGTGTGTGTGTGTGTGGTGTGTGTGTGTGTGTGTGTGTGTGTGTGTGTGTGTGTGTGTGTGTGTGTGTGTGTGTGTGTGTGTGTGTGGTG
Source organism: Chirona hameri (assembly GCA_036785665.1). Lineage (NCBI taxonomy): Eukaryota > Metazoa > Arthropoda > Thecostraca > Balanomorpha > Balanidae > Chirona > Chirona hameri. The sequence goes on from JAXIVJ010003037.1 coordinate 42,303, forward strand.
TGTGTGTGTGTGTGTGTGTGTGTGTGTGTGTGTGTGTGTGTGTGTGTGTGTGTGTGTGTGTGTGTGTGTGTGTGTGTGTGTGTGTGTGTGTGTGTGTGTGTGTGTGTGTGTGTGTGTGTGTGTGTGTGTGTGTGTGTGTGTGTGTGTGTGTGTGGTGTGTGTGTGTGTGTGTGTGTGTGTGTGTGTGTGTGTGTGTGT
>JAXIVJ010003037.1:50000-99744 GCA_036785665.1 Chirona hameri
CACGAGTTCTTACGTGCGTGCGTGTGTGTATGTAATGTGTATATATGAACAATGTAATGCTAATGTGAACACCCCGCTTTCTTGACGACAATGATGAACACAATTCACAAATCCTAGTAAGCAATCATCTAAGTATAAACAATCGATGTGCTGTAGCCGTGAAATTATAATTTCACGTATACAAGCCATGTCCCAGCTCGTCAACATACGATTAACGACACTGAATATCCTGGCATGTCACCAAGATACCAGAAACCCAGAACTGGCCGTGGGCCCGCCGCGCTGGTCGGACACATGGATGACCTTGAGGACCACGGTGGGCTGCCGTCAGTGAAAACCGCACCGGATTATAAACCGGGGATTTGGTGTGATTCCACATTCAGTACTGTTCAGGCGTGTAAAAACGTTAAAGGAAGCCAGTCACTTTGCCAAATCGTTGTGAATGTGTGAACACGCGCCCTGGAGGAGGAGGGGGGCCGAAATCCCCCCCCCCCCTCCGGTTTTTCGAGGATAGTGCAAAAACGGAGGCGCTGCGCGCCGACGTTGTTTGCACACCTGTTCGGCAATGAACTTCCCACATTATGTAAAATTCTTGACCTCGGGTCATCTCAGGTCAGGTCACCATACCAGGTCACGTGATGACCCCAACTCCAAAACGTTTGCAGAAGTACCACAGCCACAGTTTTAGGCCGATCGGTTTCAATCTTCCAGGATTTCATAAGGTCATAGATACCAACAATTTGTTGATCTCGAATTTCTAATATCGGTGACCTAAGATCAGGTCAATTTCGTGACCGCCAACACTGTTTAGTCAATAACTATCGACATAATGAAGATAGAAGAGAAAATGGTACCAATGTGTTTGTCTTGTCGAGACATGTCTCCCAATATGCAACCTGACTAACTTGGATCACCACTTGACCTTGACCTGAGGTAAAATTTCTCAGTTGACCTAACCTGGTCACCATGAATATGATTCGAAGTGACTAGACGAGTCAAACACGATGGCGTAAAACCTATTGCTTTATCTTTATTAGGTAAAAAGTTATTTGCGAAAAACAGTTTTGCAAAAAATCACCTTTTTGACATTTGATAACCTCTGGAGCCTAAACTATTGACCTGAACTCAACTCTGAGGACACCTATGTCGATTGCATTTTGCAAGAGCTTTCGATTGTTTTTTCCGTTTGCTGCTAACTATCATAGTTCCCGAGATATTTGGGGGTGTTCGAAGCGAAGTCCTAAAACTTGAAAATCTGACCCTTGATGACCTCTGGTGACATCAATATTGACCTGAGCAAAAAAAAATGAACGAAATACTTTCGAAAGAGCTTGTCTCGAGCTATCTAACGTCGTTTTCCGCTTGTCACTATGTTGCGTGGTTTTCGAGATAATAGGTGGGGGGGGGGCGAAATGCCCCCCCCCCCTCCAGGGCGTGTAATTATCAGAGGCCCCTCCAGGGCGCGTGTTCATAAGGGGTATTCGTACCTGAAAATGTTGAATATGTCATTGATTTGGCTAAATTGTCAAGATATACTCAGACAAAAAATGTCAAAAGCAATATATTTCGAAAACAGATTCGCATATTCAGTATAGATTGCGATAAGTGGCGTGGATTTCGAAAGTGGCGCAGGTTGTTATGACATTGTTTTCGATAGAATATGTAAAAGACTCGGAACTTATGTAAACATAATTATTTATAAAAGTAGTAAGTACAAATGTAATTATTATCCTACAATTGTTTACTTAACTAGCATAATATTGTCATTGGCGAAGGGTTCGCTCGTTGGTCCACCAACGCTGCTTTTAACACATGCTACCATATGAAGCTTTTCGACAAAGGGCCAACATTTTCGACAACGCACCAAATTTCAGGATAAAACATCAAATATATTCGGCCGGAGAGTAATTATAGCCAAACAGAGTATGATGTAAGTGATTTCTCTAAATGGCCTTCAAAACTGCTATCAGAGTGTAAAACCCCATTATAAAGGTGACTGATTTCCTTTAACGGAGGACAGCCTGTGACAGTCTGTGTTGGTGCGGAAGGTAAGCATGAGGACAGTACCGTAACACAATTGCCAAGGACGTTACGATGGCTTCCCTATTTCAGTCGGTCTGGGTATCCAAGTATACAGCTGGCCACTGAGTACCCGCACTGCAAAGGGGTGCAGGTCGCAGGATTCAGGAACAAGTAGGTCTGGCTACAATCATTCGTGGAAATAGCACCCTCCAATTATATTTTGTCAGTCGGAGGCATAAGTGACATTGTGTTGAACATTGATTTGAAATTGTATGTAAGTATAGCCTATAGGTACTAGAATTGCATAGTATGTTATTTTCATGTCAACTTTAATGATTGAAACGAATAAAGTCTACAATTTTCTGGAAAAACATTCCTTTGTTAGTTGATGAAATTGTCAGTCAGTATCCAATAGTTCGTAGCTTCGATTTTGTAGATTTAATGGTTAAGTATGGGAAGTACCAGATTGCGATGACTAGCGCCACGTCTTTGTGGATGTGCTGCGGTGCATATACATTAACAAACTGATCAGAGAATGTATCCATGGAGACAAAAACCTTCCCGTCTATCGTGCACCATTCGAAAGAACATGATAGCGCAGTATCAATCAAGGAGATCAGGGACCATGATATTGGGCTTCAAGGAAACCTGTTCACCTTCTCAGCGTTTAATGGCCGTTTTCACGAAGGATTAATGCGCTGAAAAGTTTCTGAAAGATTCCGAAAGTTTGGAAAAACTAGACAACTTTTACATGCGATTTTTTGGCTAGAAATGTCCCTCATCGTTTTGTAATATGTTGGTAAGAATAAAATATGTTGACAAAATTGCGGTTTGGTGGTAATAAGCAAGATAAGTATTGATATAATCTTCCTGAAAGTTTCAGGAAGATTCAGGAAGTTTCAGGAAGATGCTATCAATACTTATCTTGCTTATTACCACCAAACCGCAATTGTGTCAACATATTTTATTCTTACCAAAATATTACAAAGTTATGAGGGACATTTCTAGCCAAAAATCGCATGTAAAAGTTGTGTAGTTTTTCAAAACTTTCAGAATCTTTCAGAAACTTTTCAGCGCAATAATCCTTCGTGAAAATGGCTAATATGTACCGTACCACAAGCGGGCATCGTACTCCCATCGCTGATTGGCTGATTTGTTGACGTTACATCCGGGTTTTTGATACACTCTCTGGCACGTAGTCTCTGATCACGACGCCTCGCTAATATCCGCTCAGCCGCCCGGGCGGCGCGGCGGCCCCGTGTCAGAGACTGTAGTAGGCGGCGGGCGGAGCCAGAGTCAGGTCAGGACGACCACTCCAGTGTTGTATGACGTCACGTGTCATGCAAAGAGAAACTTACTTTTTCTCCACAGATATCCATCTATAGTCCAAACCAAAGTCATATTCGTATTTAACTCAAGATGCCCTTTACTGCCAACTATCAAGCAATCTGTCAAGGAAATCCCGCTCCGTGTCCCTTATAAGGGCAACACATCAGCCAATCAGCGATGGGAGACACAACGAAAACTTGTGATGCGGTATATATTTAAAAAAAAGCAAGGTGAACAGTTCCCGCGACGACGGCGAGACACGACGACAGCGAGACACAATCAGGCCGTATTGCGCAGAATCGCAGCGAAAACCAGGAGGCTTCATTTCCAAGTATAGTATGCTACATTTATGTACGTACTTTAATTTCCAGTTCAATATATAATTTCAAAAATTAATTGAAATGGTAGTATAAAATGACATCGGCCAAATTAGTCTCAAATATGATATGATCAGTATTGATCTGACCTCGTACAGGTCACAGTCGCGCACTGATCTGACCTCGTGCAGGTCACAGTCGCGCACTGATCTGACATCGTGCAGGTCACAGTCGCGCACTGATCTGACCTCGTGCAGGTCACAGTCGCGCACTGATCTGACCTCGTGCAGGTCACAGTCGCGCACTGATCTGACCTCGTGCAGGTCACAGTCGCGCACTGATCTGACCTCGTGCAGGTCACAGTCGCGCACTGATCTGACCTCGTACAGGTCACAGTCGCGCACTGATCTGACCTCGTGCAGGTCACAGTCGCGCACTGATCTGACCTCGTGCAGGTCACAGTCGCGCACTGATCTGACCTCGTGCAGGTCACAGTCGCGCACTGATCTGACCTCGTGCAGGTCACAGTCGCGCACTGATCTGACCTCGTACAGGTCACAGTCGCGCACTGATCTGACCTCGTGCAGGTCACAGTCGCGCACTGATCTGACCTCGTGCAGGTCACAGTCGCGCACTTATCTGACCTCGTGCAGGTCACAGTCGCGCACTGATCTGACCTCGTGCAGGTCACAGTCGCGCGAACCTCGACAGAAGAAGCTTACTAGCGTAAAACGGAGAAGAATATTTCAGAGTGGCTGTCTGTTACCGGAGCGGCGGCAGCAGAGCCTTCCGGCTCCGGGTCGGCTCCGGGTCGGCTCCGGATCGGCTCCGGGTCGGATCTCGGCTCGTTAACGGCTCCTGTATTGACCTCGTTAGCCGTGATCTGGGATACTGCACGCCCGTCATATATGGTTAATGCGGAGCGCATTAGACCCGCCTCCCAGCCGGACCCGGTATCAGGGCCCGCCTCCCAGCCGGGCCCGGTATCAGGGCCCGCCTCCCAGCCGGACCCGGTATCAGGGATCCGCTGATGTAATCACCACCCGGCAGATGACGCGAACAAATGGCCCATCAATCGACAGCCTTATAAACATGCGTGTCTCGTAGATTTACATACACGTAACCCAAGGATATTGCGAACCATGTGATAACAAAATCATGGGATAGGTCTACCGTTTCATGGGTATGATATATCAAACGTATATCACTTGTGGAGGGTGAGAATCAGTGAATGTCTGGGAAGGAACAGTCACATTTTTACGAAATTTATTTTTCCTAAGGAATTGCATAACATATACACAATGTCGCAATACATCCACTTAAAAACAGGAACGTTGATGTTACCGCAGTGTTATTTTTACGTCGTATCGATTAAATCAGACACCATAGCGCAGTCAAGGCATGCATAAATGAATTATATAAATCGTAGTATACATCCAAAGGTGAAACAGAAGGTCAACATTCATGGTTCACACAAATGGTAGCAAAACATATTAACACTTCCGTGATGCATTGTCGCAAGCCAGCCAAACAGGGAGACCCAAATATCTCGTATGTTTGGTTACCGTGTATCTGACGTCACTTCGGCAATCTCAACTGAAAACTATTGCTAAGGTGGGTCCATCTTGAGGGAGTTAAAGAGCAATGATAAGTACGCCATGTAAACCTCAGTTACATCGTCGAGAAGACGGAACCTTATAAAAACAAATAATTTTGTTGATGCATTTCTTTGTTGTTTGAATCGTAAATGAGAGCACAGTTCTACTCTCATGTTTCGTTCACGCAATCCCACAAAATGTACAATGATTTGCAAGTGGCAATTTAAACTTCAGGAAAGGTACGCAGCGGGACTTGTTAACCCGCGACTTACTGGGGGGGCTATTCCCCCCCCCCCTCCCATTATTTTACAATAACTCCTCAACCAACACCAGTATCGTCACCATTCTTGCAGTACCTTCTCTCACATAGATTCTACACATGTTGGCCAAAGGGAAAAAAATGAGGTTATGATGGGTCAACCGGAAATGACGTCAGAGTGACGTCATTTTCTTCGGTTTTTGTTGAAAAATAATGGTTTGCGGAAAACGCTTTCAAAGGTACAATGTTTGAGATACATTCAATTGTATTCAATTAAATTACTGACAATCGACCGGGCTATCAAACTGCTGTCTCGGATTTTTGAGTTTTTTATTAAAAATTTTGAGAAATCCATTGTTTTTTTTTACAAAATTTTCAAAACAAAATCAGAATTATAAGAAAACGGAATATGTGTGATCGAAACGTGTACGGTGAATATGTGTACCAAATTTGAAGTCGATATCTTCAAAAATGACTGACTTATGACCTTTAGCCCTCGCCCTACGGTGGGGCCTGACAGGCCCCCCCCCCCCCAGGTTTTTCTTGAATAACTGTTTACACATGCGGCGCATCTTGCTGAATTTTTGGTAGCTGAGTTGACAACAATTATACGTATGCTGTAAAAATGTAATTGAAATTAGTTAAGTAATTTGGGAGATAAAGAACCTAGGTGTGATCTTTGATCCATGCCTCACTTGGGACGACCATGTGACGGCCCTCACTAGAAAGTGTTTTGGTACACTAATCGGACTGAGCCATGCGCGTCACCAACTACCAGCCGACACCATCGTGACAATTGTGAACGCCCTGGTGCTCTCGCACATCCGCTACTGTTTGCCAGTTTACGGAAACTGCACAAAGAAGAATCTTGGCTGCATTCAAAAGATAATTAACTTTGCTGCTCGAGTCATTTCTGGCCGTCGCAAATATGACCATGTGGCGGATGTGCGAGATGCGCTGGGATGGCTGTCGGCCACTGATCTGTCATCCCATGATACGCTGGTGCTTCTGCACAAGGTAGTTTGTACGGAGGAGCCTACCGCCATTGCCAGGATGTTTCATCGCAACGAGGAAATGCGAGAGCGCACAACTAGGCAAAACAGCAACCTAAGTTTACCCAGCATTCGCACAGAAGCAGGGAAGCGAAGGTTTTGCTATCGTGCAGCCATGCAGTACAACAGACTGCCAATCGAACTCCAAAGCATGACGACCAGCCATTTTAAATCGTCGCTAAAACGCCACCTCATGCAGCGATGAAGTGCACCTGCATTGCACCGGACGGTGACTTGTGTTGTATGTGTTTGTGTGTGTGTGTGTGTGTGTGTGTGTGTGTGTGTGTGTGTGTGTGTGTGTGTGTGTGTGTGTGTGTGTGTGTGTGTGTTTATGTACGCCCGTGTTTTCTACTATTTGTCCCATACACTGACGCGGGAGCTTAATAGCTACAGTCGCCTGTGGATGCTCCCAAGATGTACAATAAATCATGTTTCGATGACTCATGTTGGTAAAAAAAGAGAGAAATATTAGATTTTTTTTAGAAAACAGAGTTTTAAAGCAAACTACAAACGCAATGGACCAAAGATATAAAATATAATTCTCTTTAAAATGGCAATCTCAGATTTGCAAAATTTTGGGTTTTTGACCCCTAATTTTTTTTTTAATCCCCACAAAATCAAAATTTTCAAAAGATGTTAAAAACCGGAATATATGTGAGAGAAATTAGTATGGACAATACCCATACCAAATTGCAAAGCAATATCTTCATTTTTGACTGATTGATGGCTCGCTAAGTGTAAGAAGCTGATGACGTCATTTAAAAAAATGACTTTTTGACAAGATACGAACAAATAATTACCTTTTTCGTATTTCAGAGCTAAAACTGGTCTAGGAACATGCCTTTTCATTTACATTTATCAATTTATAATTTTGATGTTTTCTGAAGAGCAAAATCGCTGTTCTGGACGTGGTAAATCCGAGGTCATTCACTTGACCTGGAAGGTCACCCGTTAACCTGAAACCTCGAAATTGCATACTGTTAGATTCCTCTCATGACAGGCAACATGCTGGTTCTTACCGCATTGCTCTAAGTTGCTTGGTTTGGAAGTTAACAGGGGAGCCTGTCAGCCCCCCCCCCCCCCCACCCCGTAGGGAGAAGGTGAAAAAAGCGAGGGTTAATGACCAAAATCGACCACCTCTCACGGCATTACTATGCATAAAAAATGAATTTCCGTTGTTGCTTTTCACTTCTATTTATATGGAGCAAACAATGTTCTAAGGTCATTTTTCGCGTTCTAGACGAAAAACAAACCCATAAACATGTGTTACAACGCCTAATGACCGTAATCTGCAGCTTGACCTCGTGACCTCGGATGACCTTGACCTGACCCATGGTCATAAACAGCTTAGAATGGTACTTATAAGAGGCAGACACACGAATCATACCGATTTATCGACTGCTTATGCGTTTAATATCGCAATTTTGCGCGAAAATTCCATCCATCGAGACCTTTTGACACGGTCAAACATTTTGTACTTGACCTGATCTGTGATGTCATCAGTGACCCTGAGATCAACACTATTAGGTTTCTTCCGAAAAATTTCCCAGGGCTATCGAATGCCGTTTGAATTTTTACGATCAGTCCAGTAGTTCCGGAGATCCAAGGGGGCAAAAAAATAGCCCCCCCCCCCCCCCCCCAGTATGTCGCGTTATGGAATATCCCCCAGTAACTCGCGGGTTAAACATATTCCGTGCGTTCCTGCCTTCGAGAAGCGGCAATAGGCGGCCACAGTGCACGGCTAATTAGCATATTTATATCCGATAGCCGTGTAATCGCATCGTTTTGCCCCCGTCTGCAGGCTGCCACAAATTGCAGTCTCGCTCGATTCCGTGAATTCAGCATTGACCCAGTCAGAACAATATACAGAATAGACAGAACTCTGGGTCTCCCTCGGTCAGGCGTTTTAAATCGTTCTTTCATTGCCAGTTATTCGATTATTGCGAGGGAACGGGAACACCATACAGCTAAATTTGGGAAGGAGAGAATTATGCATAACAAAGTTGCGGTCAGTGGGTCTACAAATCCAATCACTGTCTGATCGTATCCGACAGAACCTATCTGGAGCGGGGCACGTGAGGAAATCAACTCAGCATACCACGTCCCAGCAGCAGCGTCCCTTTGCCCTTCGTGGCTAACCACCAGCCACCTCCGGGCCGCCGCCTCCCCCCACTCCTCCCCTCGGCTGCTTACCTCCCATGTGCGCAGACTCGGTATCGGTCCCCGAACCATGTCGACCTGCTGGCGGTGCCGCTCTGCTCACCAACTCAGACCAAACGGCCGCGATGTCTCCTGGTCCGACGGAGACGTCCCGCGTCCCGAGCCCGTACGCTACTGATCAGCGATCACCGAGCACAGCTGTTCACCGCTCCACACTCCCGCCGCGAGTCAGCGAGCCCGCCGGGCGCTACACCTGCAGCCGCCAGCGGCAGCGGAGGCGGAGGCGGAGGCCGCGGGACTGATAGGGCTGTGACGTCACGCTGGGTGGGCACACGGCAGGCTCACAAGTAGAGCGCCGTCCGCCGATTATCGGCGGCTGGCCGGCACAGGATGCGTCACAGAGCGTCACAGAGCGCCCTGGAGCGTCCCGGAGCGTTACGAAGCGTCACGGAGCGTCCCGCGGCGTCCCGGAGCGTCACACGGCGTTACTGAGCGTCACATGGCGTTACTGAGCGTCACATGACGTTTCTGAGCGTTACACGGCGTTACTGAGCGTCACATGGCGTTACTGAGCGTCACATGGCGTTACTGAGCGGCACACGGCGTTCCTGAGCGTCACATGGCGTTACTGAGTGTCCCGGTGCGTCCCGGAGAGTCACATGGCGTTACTGAGCGTCACGTGGTGTCACAAAGCGATACCGAGCGTTCGCGGTATCGGCCTACGAAGGTCACCGTCTGTCGCTGCTGCCGGTATGAGGGTTGTCCTGACACCGAGGTCTGGTGCGTCCTTCGGAAAGTCAGCGGCGAGGGCTGCGGTGTCGCCCGCTCGACTGTCCGTAGTGTCCATAGTGTCCGTAGTGTCCGTAGTGTCCGAAGTGTCCGTAGTCCTGCTGCCAAGGACGGTTGGTTTTGCTCGCCGACCGACCACTGCGGCGCTGTCCGCGGCCCAGTGACCGAGAGAACAAGAGAGGCACGTCGTGGGCACCGAGAGAGGGCCCGGCCGGCCGCGGTGCCGACCTGACCTTTGTAAAGGATTATTCCGTTCACCTTCCCCGCCTCCCGCCGTCTCGCCGCCCCACAGCTCGACTCCGGGTCGGTTCCAGCTCGCCGCAGCAATGCCACAAAAACGCCGTCTGTGTGCGTGCGTTGGGTACGGAGACGGAGCCTGATCCGGAGCCGCAGCCGCAGCCGCAGCTGGAGAAGGCCGGGGCGTTTCCCACGAGAACGTCACAAGCGGTTTTAGCTGGCCGGATGGCAACGTAGGCTAATGGTCCAAGGCAGCATAGGCGTAACCACCTTCCGAAAGTAGGTGGGGACGGAAGCACTTTGAAGGCGATTCTTTCCATGCAACACTCATAGGCGTGATGTTTAAATACGAAAATATTACTGGGGACTGATCCCCAGTGACCCCAGTGGTGGTTACGCGCCTGCAACGCAGCGGATAGTGTAGGTGCTAAGTACAACATGCCTGTTACCGGGTTTCAGCAGACAGCAAGGTAACTATCACCGATTACGATTATTCCTCCATCCGCTCGCTGTCATAGCTTTTAACCGCGTACTTGGCTAGTATTGACCGTCTTCACTACAGCATGTGTGGCGCGTGTGTCTTCAGTTTCAGTTGCGTGTCTCGAAAAAACACGTCAACGGAAACGCCAACGCCGCAGGATGCAATAAAGTCAGTCGTCAGATGTATACGACGTACGTCAATAAACACCGAAGGAGTTCTGCACATTGGAACAATTAAATATGTAACTGGAGCGAGGCGCCGGCACTGGCCCACTGCCACTCGCCTGGTCTGCAGCAGCTCGTCTGGCAGGCTCCGTCCGTGCTTCGCTCCGGCCGAGGGTCCGTCGATGGGGGCGGGGCGAGGTGGGGGAGTGGGGGAGTGTGACCCCCACCGACGGACCCTCCGACCGAGGGTCCGTCGGTGGGGGCGGGCGGGGTGGGGGAGCCAACATCGTGTCGGTCGGTCGTTTCGGTTGCCGTGTGCCCCCGCCGCACTTGTACGGCTTGATTGGCGTGTATCTGATGGCGGCCGAACGGAGGACGCCAAGCACGCGACGCCGCTCCCCTCTCCTGCTCCCCCCCCCCCCCCCGCCCCGCCCTACCCGGTCTCTTGTTTACAAGACGGCTAGCGGTTGGATTGTTTTCCTCGGTTTTCACAGGAGTCAGGCGAGGCTGCTGCGTGTGACCTTGGGTGTCCCGTTCAGGTGGTACAGGCTGACACGTTGGACTGCTGCGTGTGACCTTGGGTGCCCCGTTCAGGTGGTACAGGCTGACACGCGAGGCTGCTGCGTGTGACCTTGGGTACCCCGTCCAGGTGGTACAGACTGACACGTTGGACTGCTGCGTGTGACCTTGGGTGCCCCGTTCAGGTGGTACAGGCTGACACGTTGGACTGCTGCGTGTGACCTTGGGTGCCCCGTTCAGGTGGTACAGACTGACACGTTGGACTGCTGCGTGTGACCTTGGGTGCCCCGTTCAGGTGGTACAGGCTGACACGCGAGGCTGCTGCGTGTGACCTTGGGTGCCCCGTCCAGGTGGTACAGACTGACACGTTGGACTGCTGCGTGTGACCTTGGGTGCCCCGTTCAGGTGGTACAGACTGACATGCGAGGCTGCTGCGTGTGACCTTGGGTGCCCCGTTCAGGTGGTACAGGCTGACACGCGAGGCTGCTGCGTGTGACCTTGGGTGCCCCGTTCAGGTGGTACAGGCTAACATGTTGGACTGCTGCGTGTGACCTTGGGTGCCCCGTCCAGGTGGTACAGACTGACACGTTGGACTGCTGCGTGTGACCTTGGGTGCCCCGTTCAGGTGGTACAGGCTGACACGCGAGGCTGCTGCGTGTGACCTTGGGTGCCCCGTTCAGGTGGTACAGGCTGACACGTTGGACTGCTGCGTGTGACCTTGGGTGCCCCGTCCAGGTGGTACAGACTGACACGTTGGACTGCTGCGTGTGACCTTGGGTGCCCCGTTCAGGTGGTACAGGCTGACACGCGAGGCTGCTGCGTGTGACCTTGGGTGCCCCGTCCAGGTGGTACAGACTGACACGTTGGACTGCTGCGTGTGACCTTGGGTGCCCCGTTCAGGTGGTGCAGACTGACATGCGAGGCTGCTGCGTGTGACCTTGGGTGCCCCGTTCAGGTGGTACAGGCTGACACGCGAGGCTGCTGCGTGTGACCTTGGGTGCCCCGTTCAGGTGGTACAGGCTGACACGTTGGACTGCTGCGTGTGACCTTGGGTGCCCCGTCCAGGTGGTACAGACTGACACGTTCGACTGCTGTGTGTGACCTTGGGTGCCCCGTCCAGGTGGTACAGACTGACACGTTGGACTGCTGCGTGTGACCTTGGGTGCCCCGTTCAGGTGGTACAGGCTGACACGTTGGACTGCTGCGTGTGACCTTGGGTGCCCCGTCCAGGTGGTACAGACTGACACGTTGGACTGCTGCGTGTGACCTTGGGCGCCCCGTTCAGGTGGTACAGGCTGACACGTTGAACTGCTGCGTGTGACCTTGGGTGCCCCGTTCAGGTGGTACAGGCTGACACGTTGGACTGCTGCGTGTGACCTTGGGTGCCCCGTCCAGGTGGTACAGACTGACACGTTGGACTGCTGCGTGTGACCTTGGGTGCCCCGTTCAGGTGGTACAGGCTGACACGCGAGGCTGCTGCGTGTGACCTTGGGTGCCCCGTCCAGGTGGTACAGACTGACACGTTGGACTGCTGCGTGTGACCTTGGGTGCCCCGTTCAGGTGGTACAGACTGACATGCGAGGCTGCTGCGTGTGACCTTGGGTGCCCCGTTCAGGTGGTACAGACTGACACGTTGGACTGCTGCGTGTGATCTTGGGTGCCCCGTTCAGGTGGTACAGACTGACACGTTGGACTGCTGCGTGTGACCTTGGGTGCCCCGTTCAGGTGGTACAGGCTAACATGTTGGACTGCTGCGTGTGACCTTGGTGCCCCGTCCAGGTGGTACAGGCTGACACGTTGGACTGCTGCGTGTGACCTTGGGTGCCCCGTTCAGGTGGTGCAGACTGACATGCGAGGCTGCTGCGTGTGACCTTGGGTGCCCCGTACAGGTGGTACAGACTGACATGCGAGGCTGCTGCGTGTGACCTTGGGTGCCCCGTCCAGGTGGTACAGACTGACACGTTGGACTGCTGCGTGTGACCTTGGGTGCCCCGTTCAGGTGGTACAGACTGACACGTTGGACTGCTGCGTGTGACCTTGGGTGCCCCGTTCAGGTGGTACAGACTGACACGTTCGACTGCTGCTGCACAATGAGCTGCAGGGAGGTTGCGTGACGCGGAACCATGCGTTCTGACCTGAGGACGGTTGATCCACTATTTTTATTTGTATGGATCTTTGGATTGGATATTGGATATTTATTGGATACAGGTGTATTTAGAAGAGCAAAAAAACGAAATATATGTGCAGCTCCGGACGGTTCAGCACGCATTTCGTAGCTCGGCCTGTCGTATAATGAAATTGCGGTGTTTCCCGGGGCTCCGCAAGTCGTCAGAAATGAATGCCTGTCTTGTTTTTGTGAGTCAGTGGTGCGCACTCACCGACTTCGCAGATGAAATTTCGTCTTCTTTGTGGGCGAACATTTTCCTGTGTGCTTCCTTAAATTCCTCCATCAGCTGTAAAGGAAAAGACAAACGATCAGCGGTTTGTCAGCAGGCACGTAACAAGACGGCGATGGCCTCAAATGCCGCTGTTTGTAAGATGGAAACTGTAGCAGGTAACGCATTCAGTAGCAAGACGAATCAACATATTACACCTCCCACTGGTAACTATAGCAGTTACAGTTTGTAAAACGGAAATCAATGACAATGATTGCATAAAAAATGCAACACAATTTTTGTTTTCCTTAAAGGGAATGTTTCACCTTCCTGAAAGTTGTCAAATATACGCTAGTTGTAGTCGAAAATATGAAGTAAGTGCTGCTGAAAACGATGGTGAAATTTTTTATCTCGAAAAGTCACTTAACTTTATACAAATTAAGGTTCTAAATGTAGGATGATGACGTCATTATTGAGCTATAGACCGCCGCTGATTGGCTGACAAAGTGGGATTTTCTGACAAAGTGGCTGTCAGCCAATCAGCTGCGCCACTAGCCTAGACCGCATTTTGCAAATAGGAAATTCAATTGCTTAAAAACGGCTAAGTTTTGGGGAAAATGACCTTAGAATTTGCGAATTTCAATAACGGCAAAGATAATGGCTATCTCAGTTTAAAACCAATACAAAGGTGAAACATTCCCTTCAAAGGGAATGTTTCACCTTTGTATTGGTTTTGAACTGAGATAGCCATTATCTTTGGTCGTTATCAGGGACTCGTGTAAGGATATTTGACTGGGGGGAGGGGGCAGGCTTAAGTTGACTTATTTTCTTTTCACATGAACAGGTGACCACGAACAGTCACACGTACTCTGGTTTTTCCATAGTCCATTGATATCGTTCCAACGGGCAGTAATACTCATAAATACATAATTGTGCATTCAAACAAGTATGTTGAGATGATTGATATGCAGTCAAATTATACATTGTTATTAACCCGCCATCGACTGGGGGGTGTTTACCCCCCCTCCCCCCGACGAACTTGCGTAGCTAAAACAACAATAGCACTACCAACGTGAAACTTTAAGTACTTTTTCTCTCACATCAATTGTACGTCTTCTGTGTAAAAATGAAGCAATTTCGTCCAAAATATTTGAGATATAGCGAATTTATTGATGTCACTACACACGAGTTTGACGAAAAAGTCAGCTAAAATTTAGCAGACCGTACAAAGGTCATATTTCGAGAAAATGCAATAAAAAACCTCGAAAGATAAAAAATGGCAAGGGCTACAAAATGGCTATCTCGGAGTTTTGAAAATTGTGTTTTGACCCCCATAAATAAAAAGAAATGCCAACAAATTAAATTTTTCTCAAAGATATTAAAAGACATGAAATATATTAGAAAACTACATATGGGCAATTTCTAAACATTTTCTTAGGAACAATATCACCATTTTTGACTGACTTATGGCTTCGAAAGTATGGGTAGCTCATGATGTATTTTTTAAATTGGGTTTTTGGTTATTTATGATCAGCTGCGAACAAATGAACGTCACCGCTGCATTTCTGATTAAAAACTGGTCCTGAAACATGCTTTTTTATATGTATTTGTCAATGTCAAATTTTGACCTTATGTGACCTGACTTTGACCTGAGTGACACTTACTTCACTTAAATGAAGTCAGGTGTCAGGACCCGAAACAAGTTTGGGGGAAATGAAACTTCTTCTTCTAAAAGGGCACCATACTATAGTCCTGTGTCGAAATTACTTAGCGTAGCGAGGTAATTCTTTCACCACAACCCGTTTTTCGATCTTCTCTACAAATCTGCTATCTCAGTTCAAAACCCATGTTAAAGGTGAACTATTCCCTTTAATAAGTGCCACGCTGGGTCTCCAACCGAACGCTGGGGGGGGGCAGATTCTGCCCCCTCGCTATCTTCTGAACCAATAACCGCAGCGAGACGCGCAAGGCGGCAATCGAAAGCTCTCAATGAGACGCATGTAAAACATACGCGAAAGTTTACAAATAAGGTCACATGTCAGGTCAAATGCCAAAATTGAGGTATTTGGGTTTTTGGGCTATACTTTCCATCCAAAGCCTTAGATTGCGACTGTTATCACACAAAGTGCTCTCAAAAGTATAATGCATCTCCCGCATAAGCAAAAGTGAAATTGTAAGCAAAATTTAAGGTCAATGGCAGGTCACAAAAGGTCACAGGTCTACGAAAGCCATGCGACACATGTTGTATCGGTTATTTTACACGTATAATTCGATAGTAGCAGCTATTTTCACAACCTGACCCCACATAATGACCCTCAGATCAAGGTCAGGCCACACTTAGGACAAAACTTGAAATTGATTAATCTAATGTGTTTTATCCATGACAGATGGAGTAAGTGATGAGAATAACCCAAAAGCAGATGTATGGCAAAGCTTTCGGTATATTAATACCTTGATCACTGCACTGCGATGAAGAACGACAAAGACAACACACATTGCAGCAAAACCGTCACCTTCTAAATTTACCTAATATAAAACACGTGCAATTGGCTACGACTGTCTTACAGCTAGATTGACTGCCGGCGTTGCCCAAGTTATACATCCTGATCGTGTGTTAAATGTGTCCCTAGAAACGATATGCGCTGCCTCCAGAATTTTTCTAGTCTGTTTTGTAATGTTCTTTTCAAGTATCTTCGTTTCGCTCCACTTCGGTAAGTGATTACATTTTTCGATGTGAAGAACGATCGCATTCGTTGTCCTACGATACTTTACATCACTTTTATGTTCCTTTAGGCGTTTCTCAACCCCTCTCCCTGTTTCACCCACATACGTTTTTGGACAGCCAGAACAAGGCACCTCATATACCACACTCATTTCAGAAGAACAATCACGCTTTGCTTTTCCATGAACCAAGTCACGCATTTTTCCACCGGCGTTCATCGACACTTTTAACCCTGCCGTTTCGAGCGTCCTGGCAATTATATTCGCTGGTTTGGAATAGGGAATTGAAATCCACCGAGTTGGCTTGGCCTCTTTCCTGTCAGTCGCCTGCCTTTTCCTGTTTCTTATTTGTTCCGCTTTATTTCGAAGATTTATTAGCAAGCCTTTCGGATACTTGAGTTTCGAAAATGCTTCGTAAGTGTGCTCAATTTCATCGGCCAAATATTCTTCATCGCATATTATGAGTGCTCTGAGGAAGAAGACTATTATTATGCCGCTCTTCACACGATCACTGTGGGCTGAGTAAAAATGTACATAGTCTTCCTTATTTGTCGGCTTCCTGTATACTTTAAACTTCAATCTGGTTTCTGCTTTCACTATGTTGGTATCTAGGAAAGGTATCATTACGTCAGGCATCGGGAGTGCTCCCCATAATTTAGCAAAGTTTTTAGCAAAACCACTTACAAAAGCACTGGGATCGATAAGCGATGCCCACATTCATAATACTACGGATATGATGGAACGATTGAAGGAAGTTGACGTCACTGACAAAAAGCTATCGAGTTTTGATGTAAAATCCTTATTCACCAACGTTTCTGTGGACGGAGCGTTAAGTGCAATAAAGAGAGTCATTGATGCACTAGATGAATCAAGTATACCGCTACCAAAATCTCAATACCTGGACCTAGTGGCGTTATGCATGAGGTTTGGTTGCTTCTCCTTTAACGGCGAAGAGTACGTACAGCACAGTGGATTAGCCATGGGATCTCCTCTTAGCCCTGTGGCGGCTTGTCTTTATATGGAGGTTTTAGAAGATGAGCATTTCCAACAAATTATGGGCAGCGGCTCAATATGGATGCGGTATGTCGACGATGTTTTGGTTGTAATTCCAAAGGATACCGACTTGGATGAAAAGTTGGCTATGTTAAATGCAGTAAACGCAAACGCGCAATTTACAATCGAAACAGAACGAAACGGCACGATACCTTTCCTAGATACGAACATAGTGAAAGCAGAAACCAGATTGAAGTTTAAAGTATACAGGAAGCCGACAAATAAGGAAGACTATGTACATTTTTACTCAGCCCACAGTGATCGTGTGAAGAGCGGCATAATAATAGGCTTCTTCCTCAGAGCACTCATAATATGCGATGAAGAATATTTGGCCGATGAAATTGAGCACACTTACGAAGCATTTTCGAAACTCAAGTATCCGAAAGGCTTGCTAATAAATCTTCGAAATAAAGCAGAACAAATAAGAAACAGGAAAAGGCAGGCGACTGACAGGAAAGAGGCCAAGCCAACTCGGTGGATTTCAATTCCCTATTCCAAACCAGCGAATATAATTGCCAGGACGCTCGAAACGGCAGGGTTAAAAGTGTCGATGAACGCCGGTGGAAAAATGCGTGACTTGGTTCATGGAAAAGCAAAGCGTGATTGTTCTTCTGAAATGGGTGTGGTATATGAGGTGCCTTGTTCTGGCTGTCCAAAAACGTATGTGGGTGAAATAGGGAGAGGGGTTGAGAAACGCCTAAAGGAACATAAAAGTGATGTAATTTATCATAGGACATCGAATGCGATCGTTCTTCACATCGAAAAATGTAATCACTTACCGAAGTGGAGCGAAACGAAGATACTTGAAAAGAACATTAAAAAGTAGACTAGAAAAATTCTGGAGGCAGCGCATATCGTTTCTAGGGACACATTTAACACACAATCAGGATGTATAACTTGGGCAACGCCGGCAGTGAATCTAGCTGTAAGACAGTCGTAGCCAATTGCACGTGTTTTATATTAGGTAAATTTAGAATGTGACGGTTTTGCTGCAATGTGTGTTGTCTTTGTCGTTCTTCATCGCAGTGCAGTGATCAAGGTATAAATATACCGAAAGCTTTGCCATACATCTGCTTTTGGGTTATTCTCATCACTTACTCCATCTGATTAATCTAAATAAAAAGGCAGATTTCTAGACCAACTTTGCCTCACAAATACAGCTGTGGCATTTATTTGTCCGTTTCTGGTCATTAAAAGCAAAAAAAAAAACGTAACTTCAAAATATGACGTCATGAGTTACTTAATACTTATACATGGGAGCCATAATTCAGTCAAACATAAAGATATTGCTTTGAAATTTGTTTTGAGTATCGTCCATACTTGGATCTCTAATATATCTTCCGTTTTTAATATCTTCAAAAACTGATTTTGTGGAAATTCTTCTGATTTTTTTTTGGGGGGGAGTGGGTAAAAAAACACAAAATTCAAAATTCAAGTTTACCACTTGGAAGAGAATGTCATTTCCTTTCTTTTGAAGTTTTGTACTTCCAATTTTCATCAAAACTCGATTGTCTACGATTTATCAAACATTTATCGTTTCCACCAAAAATGGTATGACATGACGTCATTAAAACGTCATTATCACCCAAAGTCCTTCATTAATTTCACTGAAATTTAGTGGGAAGACGTACAATTGATGTTGCATAAGGTATTCAAAGTTTCATGTCGATATCTATCACAGTTGTAAGTTATTGAGAAAATCCGGGAGGGGGGGGGGCAGATTTTGCCCCTCCTCCCCCCCCCCCCCCCCTGCAGGGCCCGGGTTAATGTACCATGAGCATCCACAAAAATACAGATTTATTCCCGAATTTGACCCACTTCCTCGTCCACCTTTGGGGGGGGGGGGGTGAAGCCACCTCAACTGAATAGGATCCTACATCCCTGGCCTATAAATTGCACAGAACTGTTAAAACGAGCATCTCGCCAACAATTATCACCTGTTTAAACTTGCCCCCCCTCCCCAGTGGCCGTTTTTTTCTTCTTCCTCGACTGGGGGGGGGGGGGGCAGGAGCCGTGACTGTGGGGGTTTTGCCCCGCAGTTAGCATGTTAGACGAGTCCCTACTCGTTATTGAAATGTCTAAATTATTAAAGGAAATAGTTCACCTTGGATTTTTTTCCAAAACACGATTTGATTACATTTTGAAATACAATTTCTTTTTATATTGTCAAAAATGGCCATACATCGCGCCGATTCAGGACAGAAGGTCGTAAATTATTAATTTTATCAAAACTATATACATACTCTCTGAGTCAGGGTCCTCACGTTACGCGAATGAAAAAGAAATGGCTCAGCCAATCAGATTCGAAAGTAGTCGCGTAAGGATAGACTCGCATTAGAGAAGTGCCAACCTGCCGCCGGCGGTTCGCTTGTTCGCACAGTATGCAAGCTGATTGGCTGATTGTATAGCCTCTGCCCAGGCTATCGTAAGCACCGCATTCTTTCGTAAGCACCGCATTCCTTCGCCAAAAAGAACAAATATATTCGGCTGGAGAGTCTTTTCAGTCAAGAAAACTTGCAGATAGGGGTTTCCCAACACGGGCAACGAAACTGCTATCTCAGTTCAAACCCCCATCTTGAAGGTGAACTATTTCCTTTAAAGTCATTTTCCCAAAAACTTATCCGTTTTTAAAGGGAAATATTCACATTTTATCTACTTTGCTGCATTATCTTATGCATCCTGTATGGTATCAAATTGATCGAGTCTCAATTTAAAAATGACTTTTTCACAACTTTTTCTATCTCGATTTATTTTTTGGGGAGGGAATTTAACAAACAAGTACATATACTTTTTTCGGAGTTCATGATCGATGTTTTCCCTTCACTATTTGGAAGCGCGACATATCTGGCGTTTTTCTTTCTTTTGATAACGTCTATGATTGGTCCCTGAAACAAATCACCGATACTAAATAGGTCGCCGTTGCGTGCCCAAGTGAACTTCCGATTTCATGGTCAGCTCTTTCATTGTTTGTTGATTTTTTTTCGTAAATGGTTATTTTTCATGATAAGCTCAAGCGTAGTGTTGTATACAGCCAGAAACAAAACTATACACAACGCCTAATGTTGAAAACAAATGAACCAATTTTCACAAATTGAGGGTCGCAACCACTAACTAGGCCGTCGTAGCGTGCTCAAGTTAACTGCTAATTTGGTTACCTTATTATGCAATGTTTGTTGATTATTAAGGATATTAGGACACATAATCACAATAGACAGAGTGCAATACATATTTTTCATACAATTTTGTCAAAAAACAATACGAGACAAGCCCGGAATTCGAAACTCGTTACCTAATAAAGGCGATAAAAAGACGCTGTTTTATATATACACAAGACGTTCTGAAAAGACTGTCTTCCATCCGAGTGATGGTGTCGACCTTGTAATATTGTAATATATAATATTGTTATCAAGTACTTGCAAGTACTGCCTTGGGTAGCATCAAGTATGGTTAGAAGACATAAGGAGGCAGCGATCAGATGTCCACTATGTATGAAAGCTACGGAAACCATGGAGCACATGCTTTTTGAATGTGAAAAGCTGACTAAGGAAAGAAATGCAGCACAATAAAAATACCAAGTAGAAATCAGAAGGGAGCTGCCAGCTGAAGCGTTTATCGCAAAAGCAAACGAAAAAGAGGGATTGCTGATACATTTCATATATATAGCGCAAGAGTACAGAAGGAGATACTAGCGTGTAATAAAACCGATGAATGTTTAAAGAAGCATGACAAATAAGCAGCAAATCAAAAGAAGCTGTTTTGTATCTACATAAGACGGTCTGAAAAGACCTGGCATCCGAGTGATGGAGTCGACCTTGTAATATTGTAATATATAATATTGTTACCAAGTACTTGCAAGTACTGGTCGTTATAAGCGTAGATGGCTTATCAACTGCGACTTTAAATATCTCTCCGTAGGAATTGTTATATGCAAAATGTGATAAATTTACAATATATTTTGGTCTCGTCTATCGATTTCAAGTAATAGCTCCATTTTTGTGGAAACGATGATTATTTCCATTTAAGCAATTGAATTTCGAATTTGCAAAATGGGGTATAAGTTAGTGCAGTCCGCTGATTGGCTGACAGCGACTTCAAGATTGTTGGTCCTGAATGTCAGACGACCTGTTTTTCTCAAACCTTGGCGAGTACGATATAAACAACGGCCAACACGATAGGTTGCGGTCCAAGTTGAAGTTTTTGACGTTGTTGGAAGTTTCAGTTATAGATTAATTGTTGTTTAAATAAATATTAAGCTATCGCAATGCCTCGCACTCGTCATTGTGTTCTGTGCGGGAGAAGACACAGTTCCACAATGTTTGTATTTAAGTCGCCAGAATTGTCTGGAAACGATTGTGCCATATGTTTGGCAGTTTAAGGTTTTCTCTATAGCTCTCTATAGCTCAATAATGACGTCGTCATCCCAAATTTAAAAAAATTACTTTGTAGAAAGTTAAATGACTTTTCGAGGGAGAAATATCACCATCGTTTTCAGCAGCACATACTCCATATTTTCGACTATAACCAGCGTATATTTGACAACTTTCAGAAAGGTGAAACATTCCCTTTAACTGTACAGTGCACACGTCGAGCCTTCAGCATCGCGCAGACAACTATGAGAGCCAATTTGACACCGATTTAATCTCAGGCCTATGCGAAGGGCCTAACGTAAGATAAAAGATATAATATTGAAGGTAATGCAGAAGTAATGCAGAAGTGCTGGTTGGGCGGCACTCCTCAGCCGTTCCACTTGAGTGACTGTTGTTAAGATGGAATAATGCACATTGTATAGTCACAATGCACATTGTTCTACCAGACTACAGACGAGATGTGTGAAGCTAATCTCACTCGGGGTGGAGACCGAAGCTTACTGGATACCGGTTTGAAGCCCAGCCATATCCTGGAATGTGTGGCTGCATTGTCTCCAAGACGGTGTTGGACGGCAGCGGGTGAAAGTGAAAACTTCTGGGGATTTGGCGATGGAAATATTGTAAACAATGTGAGCCAAGCGACGCCATCGAAACCAAAGCTGAGTCTCTGATCAGATAAACGTGCAGCATCAGTGTCATAAACCACGAATCGCTGCCTTATGCAGCACGGGCTCTCATTTCCGCTGCACGCCAGGCGGATCTGAATGTGGTCAATTTACTGAGGATCACAGGTGTTAACATTCCGATGGAATTTCAATATTTCTAGACATTGGCGGATACAGTACACATACAGAACGGCAATTAGTTGGTTTGCCAGGGCCAAATCTAAACAAGTTGGGACAAAATTTTAAAAAGTAAATAAGTTTAGGCTTCCTTGTGGGTTAAGAACGGATTTAAAACAACATATCCTTAGCAACAAAATGTTCAGATTATCTCAAAGGGAGTGTGTCTACTCTTTTACATTTTTCAAAAATTGTGTTATGGTATTTGTCTATTGCTTGGACGTTTGACAGCGATAACATTCACAACTTGATCGCCTTGATTTTATTTTGTACTTATATTGTTTGTCCATTTTTTGTTTCGATGCCCATAACATTGACCGCCACATCACTATTACACAGTGAGCTGGTAATCAGAGGGACTAGCTTATGAAGTATAACTGCGAAACGCGTTTAAATCACCAAAAATATACATTATTGGGTGAATTGGCTTGTTTAAGGGGAGTGTGCCTACTCACATCGCTTATTTGGGGCTATTGACACTGGTCTATAGAACATAATTTTCTGAATTGACCCATGACTTCGTTTCTCTAGATTCGCCCTAGTTGCTGAGATACCAAAGACTCCAGGAACTTGCTGGGAGCAAAAAGTTATCGGGTAGACTCCAGAGGGCTTCCGCTACTAGAAGCACTGCAACTATCGATTAAACTGCTAGCATATTGTTAGCGCCGGCCAATAGCAATTCAACAAAACAGCTCGTGCACGCTGACAACAGCAGCCGAACAGAAACTGGACGGCCATCATGGTTTTCGATGATGGCCGTTTCGATGATGGCCGATGGCCATTTTTTGAAGAAGATAGCAATTAAGAGCTACGAAACTTGCGCATAATAAAGTTGACAGTGGCAAGAACGTGCTGTGCGAAACTTGTCTGTCTGTCTTGCATGATGTGACCGTAATTGTATTGTCTTATGTGCGCCGTTTTACATAACATCACCATAGTGGCAATCGTTTTATACATATCGAAACAAAAAATAAGCAAAAAAACAATATAAGTGAAAATTCAACTAAAGTGGCTCCAGATGTGAATTTCATCATATACAACAATCAAACCAATAGCTACTTACCGTATGAAAAATATTTTTGACATTCGAAGACAGTAGGCACACTCCCTTTAATACTGATATGTTAGCAGTTGTATCGATACTCTAGTAGTGTATCGATACTCTTTGAGGTCTACCGATAACTTCGGATATACCAGACCTTTCTTGGGTTTTTGAAATATTCAAGCAACTAGGGCGAATTGGGAGAAATAAGAGACATGGATCGATACAGCAAATTATGTTCCACAACCCTTTGTGAAAAACAACTTGGCTATGTCAGTAGATACACTCATTTTAGAAGTCGGGAAATGTGTCAAATTTCAGCCTGTTACAGTCGTTTTGGGGGATCGAGTGGGCCCCGAAGCCCCCAGCATTCGCCGCCCGTGCTTCTTGTTGGTCTCTTTTTTAACAGCTTTGCTTTCAATGTCGCATACATGTTCCCATTTTCCAAAATGTGGGTTCTTTCCCCTTTGACGTGCTTCAGTGCTTGACCCTTTCACTCAGAAATGACCTTTAGACACCACATACTTTGTGACATCAGCGATGTTCATTGGTCTGTTTACCACTGCCTGGCTATGCATATAGGGCTATAGGCTACCCCGCCTCCATTTGAGGTAACAAGCACATGGAACACCCTGCTCCCCGGGTGCAGCTGGGGACCAGGCCATCACTCCAGCCCGCTCCAGCCCATCCTGCAGCTCTGCCGGCTCACGTGCTGACGTCAGTGACGTCATGGTCTGTGGTGGAGTGACGGCATGGTGTGATGTAGAATGACGTCCCATGTCAGTGGACACGGCAGCTGCCGTGCCACTGCAGTGTGATATCACTCTCGATGGAATGCCGCGAAGCAAGCAAGTGAGCAGCGAAAGTGCAAACATAGATTTAAACGTGCTAACCTCGGACCTGCAGTCCTCAGCAGCATTCCGTTGGCAGACCGTGTATTTGATTTAAGCACACTCTGTGTTTGCTTTGATGACACGATGTAAAGTTTCCGTCATCGTGTTACAAGCTCTCGTGTAGCTGTTCTCCCCTGTACGGAGCAGTGAGAGTATATTTGGAATGCATGGTCACCACGCCGGCCGTGACCCTGCAGCGGACAGAAGTCTGTCCCACCCACTGGCCGACGCTGACCTCCACCTGCCTGCAGTACTGCGCAGCAGCAGCAGCAGCAGCAGCAGCAGCGTTACCGTGCAGACTGCAGACGTACCAGCACGGCTCCAGGACAGTGGTCGATTCAGTGGCAGAGCTTTGAGTACGCCGGGGGGTCCTGAGCAGCGGTTTTAGCATGCCATTTGGGTCAACAGGCTATCAGGGAGAGTGGTGCAGACGATGTCGGACGGCTGAAGGTTGCACCTGTAACTGCTAATGAAGCATAAAGAATCGATGCAAGTGTTTCGTATTCGAGTTTATGGTGCATAGGAATGCAGTGTGTAACAGCAGCAGCAGCAGCTGCTGCTGTTACATGACGAGCACGGCAGTGGCATGCATTCCAGACAGTCATTAAGTGATATTCAAACAAATGATGCACTCTTGATGTTTTATTGATCCGAACTGCATGTGTACCTCATTCTATTGTTGCATTTCCTATGGATGATAATGTTAAAGTCAACTTGAGTTGCATTTGCACAGGATTCCTTTTGCTGCTTGCCGTGTTGGCCATAATGCCATATTTGAGGCCCGAGAGCCTGATGGACAAAGGTAGTTAGATGGAAAGAAAACAAAACTGATTTACTCGTAATTACAGTAAATGAACTTATCGCCACCAAATACTTTGGCGATCTCCTGTTGTTCTCGATGATCTGGCCCCTATTAACATATCATGTGCGGTTTTATGATCGGAATGGTTCGTGAATAAAGGTTTCCATCAGTTGCCGACCTTAGTCCGAATCTTTTGAATGCATATAACATGAATGGGTGGAGCTTTTCTTAAAAAGTTGGTGGGGCAAAATGTCATATTGGCTGGTTGTTTTGCATAGTTGCTGTTAAAATGCATCATTTTAACGCCAGGAAACCTTCAAATCTGATCAAAGTTGGTGGGGGAAACCACAAGTTGGTGGAGCAGTGGCCCCACCATTTGAATGGGAAACTCCACCCGTGCATACATGTTTCGGATCGGTGTCTTTCGGCAGGGAACAAAATTGTATGTGGCTTTGATCCCCACCACCGAATTACACGATTTCTGTCCAATAACAGAATTCGGTACGAAAAGTTAACACGCCAGAAACAATGACTGCAGGTCCGCCTGCAGTAGGTGCCTGATGTCGTCTGATGTCGTCTGTCGTCTGATGTCGTCTGAGCTGCCTGCGGCCGCTGGCGTCAACTGCAGGCTACCCTGGTAGGAGCGAATATCGAGCGCCGAAGTGACTCGAGCCCACATAACTGAAGTGAGTTACTCATAAGTCCGGCTCTTTGCTCACTGGGATACACGTTCGGACAATACCGTCCTCTATCACTGTCAAGAACGTGCCATTTTTCACCCCCAGGCACCGATAAAGTCGAGCACAAAGCCAACGTTAACCAACTGCTACCCTTCATCTCGCATGTCATGCTTCGGTCATAGTGCACTTTACTCACACTATGATTCGGACAAGCTAAGCATGCCCTGAGCAGCTCGGTATACAGTCGTCGCCAGTGTTATCGTGTTCACACAAGCTCCGGACGCCTGTTCCGATCGCAGTCGGTCGATTCCGGGTCAGAGCAGCTCGACATACTGCACCCACACTAATACCCACACCCACACTAATACCCGTGTTACCGCCGTGTCTGGCGTCGTGATAGCGGGTCTACGGCTGATAGGGCCCGCTGATGTCAACGTTGCCCCTGCACCACGCACGGGTCATGTCGGGCGTGGGACGTTAGAGTGGCAACATTGCGACGGGTCATGTCGGGCGTGGGACGTTAGAGTGGCAACATTATGACGGGTCATGTCGGGCGTGGGACGTTAGAGTGGCAACATTATGACGGGTCATGTCGGGCGTGGGACGTTAGAGTGGCAACATTGTGGGCAACACTAGGCTAGGCATCAGTTAGAGGAAACTTAGAGGAAATTTAAAGTATAGTCTAGTGAAGTGTGTTTCTGGGTGATCTATTTGTAGTTCCCGTCATCTTCACAATACAGCCATGGCGTGAAGGACACTGGGCTACTAAGCCACATCGCTTTCACCTTGAGTCCTGCAAATGTCATTGCTACACACTGTAAAGATTGGCAACTGTAAACTGAAGATAACTATTTATCTCTGTGGTCGCCACGGCGTCACATGTGGTTGGTAGCAGCTGCACGCGAATTATGAGAGTAGCGTACAAAAATGTGGTACTGGTGTTAGATAATACGTCAATAAATCATAATTTATCGACAGCTAATGCTGTAAATGTGATTACCGACACGCCTTGAAGTCAGCAGCCGTCCCGGTGACGATGTTACTATGATTTTTTGTTGTTGCAATGACTGATGTATACATTGGAAAACACTTACTCGTATTATTCCTTCCACGATCGCGCCTTCAAATCCATACTGAACGGCAATATCAGTATCGTGAATAAATCGCAAAACAAATCGCCAAAGGAAACTTATCAGTACAAAAGCAATCGAATTACCAAACAAATGCTTCTGCTCGGTTTCCAACCCCAGTCACGAAAATAACGAAGTAAAATAGATTTTACTCGCAATTGTACTCGTAATGCAATTAATAATTTGTACTTGGAAAATTACTTGCTTGCATTTGCATATAACAACCGTCCTAACGCGACAATGCAAGCTGTTGTTGACATTTCCTACGTTGCTTAATCCTATTATGATATGAGAGCACTGTGAGTAAAATTAAATTATTATGTTGTTCAACTGGCTGCGATTGCACATTGTTGGGCTCTCTACTTCAAATGCAATTATGGCAGTCTCAATCGCAGCCGAGCTTGCACTCCAAATGTTAAAATTCAATAGCACTAGAGAACAGGCAAACATTTCAAACATATGGATACTGACATAAAATCAACAGGCCCCACTTCAAGATAAATTAATGCTTGCTTTAGGCGCGAGTAGTTTTAGGGTAACCATAGAAACGAAATTAACACGAGCAACCGTGAATCGTACATAACTCATAATAACGCGGCGGCAGGGTGAAGTGGCGGCCTTTGATCTATAGAATAAGTCGCAGCCGCCTCAAGATGAAAACAACCGACTCTATCCCCATCAAAATCATATACAATTTGCACAGTCGACCCAACTCTGACTCAGATGAGTTTATTCAGTTTGGAGTCAAAATCGACTCACCGACTCTGCGTCGAGCACAATATATGAGGTCAGTAGGTTTTTGTTCAGTATGGCTTTGAGGTCAGTAATTTTGGCAGTATGTCAAACAGCCAGTGAGGCATAGTTCTTCTGAATAGAAGCATTGTAATACCCCTCACATCCCCCTGCCCCTCCTCTCTTCCCTCCCGGCCTCACCTGGTCATGCTGCTGTACCCCCGGCTCCTCGCAGCTGGCTACCCCCTCTGACGTCAGCGGCAGCAAGCGCCGGTAGGTGGGGATCAGGGTGCTGGTGGACATCATTGGCGGAGGCGGCGGTACCGTGGATTTCTGCAGAAACGTGCAGGAACGCCGTCACTGCGTGGAACGGGACGCACAGATACGCATAGCATGTATAATTCCTCGGAAATCGAAAGTCATCTCACAGAGTGATCGAAAGTCATCTCACAGAGTGATCGAAGGTCATTTCACAGAGTGATCGAAGGCCATCTGACATTGTGTGCGGACAGCTGTGCGCTGTGTGTGCAAATGAAGTGGGCTGACCGCTGTTGCTTAGCATAGGCTCTACCTAGAATACAGTGAAGTAATGCAGATCCAGTGCATTCATTGGAAACTCTGGGGATAGAGACTCGAGGCAACACACCTTAAACGAGCATCGCTCGCGGACCGCTAAACTGCACGTCGGCTGAATGGTCATGCGACATTAACACTGCGGATAACTGCTGAGAGATTGCTGAGGCGGCTCATGGGCGGATCCAGAGGGGAGGCCACGGACCCCCCCCCCCCCCCCAACCACCTGCAATCAGCGTAAATTTGACACATTCCCTGAGATAATATAAAATATAAGCAACTTGTACTAAGGAAATTTTGTTTTCAATCAGTTATCGATGCACAGGCAAGCGAAATCCGATGAGTTTTCATAATTGTGTGATACTTTTTTAGATTCCCCCCCCCCCCCCCCCCCCCCCACTGACCCAAACCGCCCATCCTCGATCGGCGCCCTTGTAGCGGCTAGAAAAGGAGGCTTGGTGTCAGGATGACAGACGAGCAGACAGCGGAGAACTCGACACTGGACAGGTTGACGTCCAGGATTGGATGAGGAAATATTAAAAGCAAGGTGAGCAGCGGCCGATACAGATACGAATACAAATAGAAGAGAAAGAAGCAAGACAGAGAAGACATTGAAGATGGTGGGCGAATAATTAGAGGATCGTATGACAAAGGCAAAACACTAGAACGTAGTATGGATCAGAACATTACGAAAAAAAAGTGAGAAGGTCACAGAACTGAACTTAGAATATGGAAATGAGATCATTGTGGTTAAGTTTGAGGAAAGAACTAAATGAGAGTTTATAAAAGAACTGGGAGGAATGAGTAGCAGAAGGCTCCTGTGCCTCTGTCCACAGTTCATGCAAATGTTGCCCGCCAGTGACGTTTGTCTGGCCGGCGCGTGTCTCCGCTTTGCTCTAATATGACACACCTGCCGTCCTGAGATGACAAGCCTGCCGTCCTGAGATGACACATCTGCCGTCCTGAGATGACACACCTGCCGTCCCGACACACCTGCCGTCCTGAGATGACACACCTGCCGTTCTGAGATGACACACCTGCCGTCCTGAGATGACACACCTGCCGTCCCGACACACCTGCCGTCCCGACACACCTGCCGTCCTGAGATGACACACCTGCCGTCCTGAGATGACACACCTGCCGTCCTGAGATGACACACCTGCCGTCCTGAGATGACACACCTGCCGTCCTGAGATGACACACCTGCCGTCCTGAGATGACACACCTGCCGTCCTGAGATGACACACCTGCCGTTCTGAGATGACACACCTGCTGTCATGAGATGACACACCTGCCGTCCTGAGATGACACACCTACCGTTCTGAGATGACACACCTGCCGTCCTGAGATGGCACACCTGCTGGCATGAGATGACACACCTGCCGTCCTGATATGACATACCTGCCGTTCTGAGATGACACACCTGCCGCCCTGAGATGACACACCTGCCGCCCTGACAAACCTGCCGTCCTGAGATGACACACCTGCCGTCCTGAGATGACACACCTGCCGTCCTGATATGACACACCTGCCGTCCTGAGATGACACACCTGTCGTCCTGAGATGGCACACCTGCCGTCCTGAGATGACACACATGCCGTCCTGAGATGACACACATGCCGTCATGAGATGACACACCTGCCGTCCTGAGATGACACACCTGCCGTTCTGAGATGACACACCTGCCGTCCTGAGATGACACACCTGTCGTCCTGAGATGACACACCTGCCGTCCTGAGATGACACACCTGCCGTCCTGAGATGATACACATGCCGTCCTGAGATGACACACCTGCCGTTCTGAGATGACACACTTGCCGTCCTGAGATGACACACCTGCGGTCATGAGATGTCACACCTGCCGTCCTGAGATGACACACCTGCCGTTCTGAGATGACACACCTGCCGTCCCGACACACCTGCCGTCCTGAGATGACACAACTGCCGTCCTGAGATGACACACCTGCCGCCCTGAGATGACACACCTGCCGTCCTGAGATGACACACCTGCCGTCCTGAGATGACCCACCTGCCGTCCTGAGATGACACACCTGCCGTCCTGAGATGACACACCTGCCGTCCTGAGATGACACACCTGCTGTCCTGCGCTGCGGTCGCGGTCGGCAGCAGGGGGATTCCCCGTGGCCTCTTCGCTGCTGCCGTCGCCCTGTCCCCTCTGTAGAGCCGGCGGTGCAGGACCGGGCGGCGGCGGCGGCGGCGGGTCCGGCGGCCGGGCGGTTCCCCCCACCTCCAGACGGGTAACGCCGACAGTCTCCTGCTCCACCTCCTGCTCCACCTCCTGCTCCTCCTGCTCCGACTGAGCCCACTCGGCCTCGATGTCCTGCCAGCGGCGGTGTCTGTCGATGGTCAGCTGTGAGCTCGGCAGCTCCGCCGTCTCCGGCAGCTCCGACAGCGGCCTGAAACGGACACACGCGTCACGCAACCCCCGCTCAACTGCAGCAGAGACACACGCAACCACCGCTCAACTCCAGCAGAGACACTCACAACCACAGCTCAACTCCAGCAGAGACACTCACAACCACCGCTCAACTCCAGCAGAGACACACGCAACCACCGCTCAACTCCAGCAGAGATACACACAACCACCGCTCAACTCCAGCAGAGACACACAACCTATCACTCATCTCCAGCCGGGACAAAACGGCATCACTGTCTCCACCAGATCACCACCATCCACCAGATCACCTGAAACCGACACACGCGTCACGCAACCACCGCTCAACTGCAGCAGACACACACGCAACCACCGCTCAATTCCAGCAGAGACACTCAACCACCGCTCAACTCCAGCAGAGACACACGCAACCACCGCTCAACTCCAGCAGAGACACACAACCTATCACTCATCTCCAGCCGGGACAAAACGTCATCACTGTCTCCACCAGATCGCCTCCATCACCACCACCTGTCTCCTCCATGAACACATCATGGTGCCTATACGTAATTGCACAGCACGGCAGTCATATAGCTGCAATTAACTGACATGTGTTCAAGGGCGGATCCAGGGGGGGTGCAAAGGTGTCGGCCATGCCCCCCCCCCCCCTACCAAAGTCCTGAAACTATGATCCCCCCAAACAGTCGGACGTACGGATGTAAAAATTGCCTTTGCAGCAGTTAAAATCCAGCTATATCCACAGTGAAAAACTTGAAAATTTCGCGCCGCTTCGCGGCATGACACAAAATACACAATTGCTTATACAAATTTGGAAAATGGGAACATGAATTAATTAAGTGTCGGGCAGAGTCTCTCCTTGGCGGTGCCTAATTACTAGCCCCAGGGCCCACTCTCTTTATACAAATTAACTTACAAGCGGATTACATGTTTAGCTAGTCTGCCGAGTTCCGAAAAAAGACGACGCGAACGCAAAGACGCGGACATCGGCACCCCGAAGCTGCTCCAGCGGTGCTCAACTTGCTGGACTGAAGAGCGCCCAATAGTGGGACCAGGCCAGACCATCTCCCCAAGCCATGTCTTGCCCCATGGCTCCTCCAGATCCGCAGGATGTCCACAGGGACCATTTATGCGCGGAAAAGTCGTTCTACCTCTTGCTGCTTTCAAACCATTTGCACTGTTACCAGTTGTTTGTAACAGTTCGGTACATATGTATACAGTTATTATTATCATATGTACTATTGAGCGCTGACTGACACCGGTCATCGCGATTTACTATCCGAAGAATATGTGTATGAAAAACTACCTTAACTTCAATATTGTGCATCATACCGAGATGTGCAACCAGGAATAGGGGTTCCTGAGGCTTGGCTCCACTCACGGTCTGGTTCCAATACTACAATTTCGTTTTCCACGACCTAACATTAAAGTTTGCACGCAGCTTCGCGGCGTCACATCGGTGGCCATCGTCATAACGAAGCTATCGCCATCGTCTTCGGTTCGTTGTAACGATGAATTGAATGAATAGCATGTTTAGCTTCTTATTCTCTACAACGCCCACCGCCTATGTTTCTGGGTTTTATCAGGCAAACCCGTAAAAATGTCGCGCCGCTTTGCGGCGCTAAATAACAAGTACCTATTATAACATGAAAATCTACATTAAAAATGCTGCAAAGGCTTAAATATATGCACAAAAATGGAGTAAATTTTTTCCGTCATTTCGGTCGACTCCCCACTCAAAAATGATCGGCCACGCTCCGGGGTACAGCTGACAATTGACATAGTTTTGCTCAGTGTAAGGCAATGTCGGAACAATAGAAACTGCAAGCTGACATCTTTCCTTTTTCGATATCCCAAACGGTCGAAAAGCTAAAAAAGAACATCAAAATATCAAAATAAAGAAATCATTTGAAATCGTGTAGTTCCAAAATAAAGTGGCCCAAATCCGAGAAGACATTCGTAATTGAGGGTAGGTAAGGTCCGCTAAAAACGGGTTGCCCCCCCCCCCCCCCCCCCCCAAAAAAAAAGAAGACAAAAAAGAAGGGTTGGCTGGATCCTCCCTTGCATGTGTTGAGATAGTTGAGAAGGTATGTTAAAATGGCCACTGAGTATGGTACAGAGCAAACAGCAATCGAACCAGCGCAAACGTCGATTGAGTTGTCTAATTATGTGTGTGAGTGGTACCTCTTCCCAATAATGCAACGCAAAAATCGGAAAAGGAGAACTCTCGAATAAACGATACATACAGTATGATAAAACCATGTATCGTCCGAGCCTGGGACGACCAAGAACGTCTATTGCAAGTCGCCTTACCTTTTGCATCGAAAGTGTCTTGAGCACTACTCAGTGAGCACTGCATGAGCCCAGCGGCTCACCCATTCAGACAGTTCAGACCAGACAGTTCAGACAGTTCAGACAGTTCAGACAGTTCAGACAGTTCAGACAGTTCAGACCAGACACCAAACTCGCTGGGCTTTAACTCAAAGCTCCAAAAGTGGCCACAAGGTTCACCATTCTTATGCATGTGTGCCTCAAGCTAGTCATCCATTGCGAAACTCTCTTCGGCCCACAGATGCAGGTCGATAAATGTCATGTCATGTCATATGATAAATGCTAAATGTCATGTCATCCCAGCCTTCACTCCGACGGAGAATGGCACAAAGAATGGAGAATGGCACTTATGGCCCACAGAGGATCCACATGGGTATTGTATATGCATCAGCTGCTAATGCGTGGTGCAATGCTCCATACACAATAATGTTACATGATTTCGGCACGGCATAGGCACGCTAGATATCCTAGGCAACTAAATAATACATTGATGATTGATACATTGATGACTTCCGAGTCCCGACCCCTGCCAATGAAGCGTATACAGCTGTTATCCAGCTGACAGACGTCGATCGTCGCAGTGACGACCTCTCCTTGCCAGGAGGTCCGCTCCCGTCCCGGGAGGCCGGCAGAGACGAGGGAGTGCGGAGGTCAGGGGTAGCCTCCCTCCCCCCTTGCCCTTACGACGCAGGCCCGGTCCGGAAGCACACCAATGGAGGAGGGTGGTGCCAGCTGCTGACCGCTGACCGCTGGCCGCTGGGCCGCTGGTCTCCTGCCCAGCAGGGGAGCCGGCCGGGAGCGGGCGCGGCGGGCGCGGCTCTCCGGGCGGTGGCGGGCGTGCCAACAGCGGCGGCAGCGGCGGCGGGCCTGCCAATCACGTGATTAACCGAGGGGCGCGGCCCGCACGCTAATCTGGGTGGGACCTGGACCCTGCTCTGAGTTTAGAAGGCAGGAAGAAGGGCGATGGTACTCGCATCGCCGCGGCACAGTCGCTGTACAGATAGAAGGAGAACCGCTCTGCTCACATGCAGTTAGTTCAGTCGGGCTCATTGTAACCCCGGCAGACTTCGTTAGAGAGGTGCTGCCTT
The DNA here is from genome assembly GCA_036785665.1 of Chirona hameri. NCBI lineage: Eukaryota > Metazoa > Arthropoda > Thecostraca > Balanomorpha > Balanidae > Chirona > Chirona hameri. The sequence goes on from JAXIVJ010003037.1 coordinate 83,970, forward strand.
GTTGGTATTCCGAGGAATCGATTTTGTAGCTTTTGTAGCAGCTTGAATGGAGCTCACCACCAACCCTTGTTAGAAACGAATGACTTGGACAAGCTGTTTCCTGATTGAATTGGACTCCTTTAAGGCCATTGAATAGAACAGTTAAGCATGGGAATGGCACTCAACTGAAAACTTCAGCCTGATTGGTATTACAATAGCCGTTTTCACGAAGGATCTTGCAGTTGGGGCGATTGGGGCGTTTGGGGCGTTTGGGGCGATTGGGGCGATTGGGGCGTTTGGGGTAAATGGGTCTATAGCTTGTAAGAACACGGCCTTTTCCGGTGATTTTTGGTATCAATCACAATTTTATGAATTAATGTATAAGTATATGCTCTTACAATGCAATATTTGCCGTTAGTTTGCTTTGAATGTTCACATTCATGAGCAAATCTGGCAATTTTGGGTTGCGTTAGTTCCTTCTATAAAACATACTGAAAACGCCCCAAAAGAGGCTAAAAAGTATACTAGATAATCAGCTTTGATTATACAAAATACGCAATTGACAGTTAGTTAGGGCAAAACTGAAGATATTAATGGCAAAGAAATATAACATTATGATGAAAAACGCAATCAATTGTCAAAGGCATACACATACCTTAATTTAAGGTCGCTCCGTCCCGCTGAGATCATCCAATTTAGAGCGGTAACTTCGTTTGTTCCGAAAACCGGGACAATCCTTACGCATTTCGAATCACACCAAATGTTTTTGATTTGATTCATTTATGAATTGATGAATCTGACAAAAAGCTGAAAAGACCTCAGAAAAAGCACTTATAAACCCATGAAACATGCGGGCTTTCTGCAGCCAATGGTACTGAAAACTCAAAAATGACTGCTCTAGGTCGAACGGACGCCATTGCTGGGCGCAGACCACGGCTCTGCACATGCGCAGCGTGACGTCAGGCGACCAGCCGGCTGGTCGCCTTGGTGACCAGCCCGTCGGCACCGGAGCCACGTGTGCAACGTGACGTCAGGCGACCGGCCGTCCCGTCGCCATGGTGACCGGGCGGCGGCGCCTGCGCAGAGCCAGCGCAGAGCCGGAGCCAGCATTCTTGCCATCTTACAACAAATTATCAAAACGAAATCGCTAATTATCATTAATCCTAGCTTTCAAAAGTGAATATGACTGAAAATATGAATGGACTAATTCATCTAGTTTTCATTGAAATGAGCATTTCATTGAAATTATTCCTGAAAAACATGTTGTAAAATATGACCATTTCCCAAACCAGCCACTTCCGGGATTCGAGCAAGATGGCGTCACACAAACACCCCAGCCGTCTGGCAACACCAGAGCTAGTTTAAGATGAAATTGTTAATATTAAGTAAACTATGGTGTTATCATTAAAATGGGATTTCCAAAAAAAAAATCATTAATTTATAAAGTTGCGATTGATACCAAAAATCACCTGGAAAAGCCGTGTTCTTACGAGCTATAGACCCATTTACCCCAAACGCCCCAATCGCCCCAATCGCTCCAAACACCCCAATCGCCCCAAAACGCAAAATCCTTCGTGAAAACGGCTAAAGCCGTTTTCACGAAGGATTTTGCGGTTTGGCGATTGGGGCGTTTGGGGCGTTTGGGGCGATTGTGGCGTTTGGGGCAAATAGGAGTGTGGGGGGGGAGCAGTGTTAAGAGCTATGGCCACGTGACACGGTGTTTGGTCCAAAACTAAACAAAACTCAAAAACTCAAAACTAAAAAACTAAAAAACTCAAAAACTAAAAAACTCCAAAACTCAAAAACTCAAAAACTCCATAGACTCCATAAACTCTATAAACTCCAAAAACTCCAAAAACTTCAAAAACTCCAAAACTCAAACTCCCAAACTCCAAAACTTCAAAACTCTAAAACTCCAAAACTCTAAAACTCCCAAACTCCAAAACTCCCAAACTCCAAAAACTCCAAAACTCAAAAACTCAAAAACTCAAAAACTCAAAAACTCCAAAATTTCATTTTTTTTTATTCCAAAATTTCAAAATTCAAAAATAAGAAAATCCCAAACCAAAACCCATACAAATGTACAACCAACCCTCGGACCGACGATGCCCCATAGCATTGCCCCCTCTCATATCCGAATAACCTAAGATTGGTTGTATCCAAATATCCGAATAACCGAAGGTTGGTTGTATCCGAAGGTTGGTTGCACCATTGGAATAACTATTCGGAATTTTGAAATTTTGGAACTTTGGAATTTTGGAATTTTGGAACTTTTGATTTTTTTTAATTTTGGAATTTCGGAGTTTTGGAGTTTTGGAGTTTTGGAGTTTTGGAGTTTTGGAGTTTTGGAATTTTGGACCAAACACCGTGTCACGTGGCCATAGCTCTTAAACCAGCCACTTCCGGGATTCGAGCAAGATGGCGTCACACAAACACCCCAGCCGTCTGGCAACACCAGAGCTAGTTTAAGATGAAATTGTTAATATTAAGTAAACTATGGTGTTATCATTAAAATGGGATTTCCAAAAAAAATCATTAATTTATAAAGTTGCGATTGATACCAAAAATCACCTGGAAAAGCCGTGTTCTTACGAGCTATAGACCCATTTACCCCAAACGCCCCAATCGCCCCAATCGCTCCAAACACCCCAATCGCCCCAAAACGCAAAATCCTTCGTGAAAACGGCTAAAGCCGTTTTCACGAAGGATTTTGCGGTTTGGCGATTGGGGCGTTTGGGGCGATTGTGGCGTTTGGGGCAAATAGGAGTGTGGGGGGGGGAGCAGTGTTAAGAGCTATGGCCACGTGACACGGTGTTTGGTCCAAAACTAAACAAAGCTCAAAAACTCAAAAACTCAAAAACTCCATAAACTCTATAAACTCCAAAAACTCCAAAAACTTCAAAAACTGCAAAACTCAAACTCCAAAACTCCAAAACTCCCAAACTCCAAAAACTCAAAAACTCAAAAACTCAAAAACTCATAAACTCAAAAACTCAAAAATTTCATTTTTTTTTATTCCAAAATTTCAAAATTCAAAAATAAGAAAATCCCAAACCAAAACCCATACAAATGTACAACCAACCTTCGGACCGACGATGCCCCATAGCATTGCCCCCTCTCATATCCGAATAACCTAAGATTGGTTGTATCCAAATATCCGAATAACCAAAGGTTGGTTGTATCCGAAGGTTGGTTGCACCATTGGAATAACTATTCGGAATTTTGAAATTTTGGAACTTTGGAATTTTGGAATTTTGGAACTTTTGATTTTTTTTAATTTTGGAATTTCGGAGTTTTGGAGTTTTGGAGTTTTGGAGTTTTGGAGTTTTGGAATTTTGGACCAAACACCGTGTCACGTGGCCATAGCTCTTAAACCAGCCACTTCCGGGATTCGAGCAAGATGGCGTCACACAAACACCCCAGCCGTCTGGCAACACCAGAGCTAATTTAAGATGAAATTGTTAATATTAAGTAAACTATGGTGTTATCATTAAAATGGGATTTCCAAAAAAAAAATCATTAATTTATAAAGTTGCGATTGATACCAAAAATCACCTGGAAAAGCCGTGTTCTTACGAGCTATAGACCCATTTACCCCAAACGCCCCAATCGCCCCAATCGCTCCAAACACCCCAATCGCCCCAAAACGCAAAATCCTTCGTGAAAACGGCTAAAGCCGTTTTCACGAAGGATTTTGCGGTTTGGCGATTGGGGCGTTTGGGGCGATTGTGGCGTTTGGGGCAAATAGGAGTGTGGGGGGGAGCAGTGTTAAGAGCTATGGCCACGTGACACGGTGTTTGGTCCAAAACTAAACAAAACTCAAAAACTCAAAAACTCAAAAACTCAAAAGCTCAAAAACTCAAAAACTCAAAAACTCCATAAACTCCATAAACTCTATAAACTCCAAAAACTCCAAAAACTTCAAAAACTCCAAAACTCAAACTCCAAAACTCCCAAACTCCCAAACTCCAAAAACTCAAAAACTCAAAAACTCAAAAACTCATAAACTCAAAAACTCAAAAATTTCATTTTTTTTATTCCAAAATTTCAAAATTCAAAAATAAGAAAATCCCAAACCAAAACCCATACAAATGTACAACCAACCCTCGGACCGACGATGCCCCATAGCATTGCCCCCTCTCATATCCGAATAACCTATGATTGGTTGTATCCGAATATCCGAATAACCGAAGGTTGGTTGTATCCGAAGGTTGGTTGCACCATTGGAATAACTATTCGGAATTTTGAAATTTTGGAACTTTGGAATTTTGGAATTTTGGAACTTTTGATTTTTTTAATTTTGGAATTTCGGAGTTTTGGAGTTTTGGAGTTTTGGGGTTTTGGAGTTTTGGAATTTTGGACCAAACACCGTGTCACGTGGCCATAGCTCTTAAAACTGACCCCCTCCCCATTTACCCCAAACGCCCCAATCGCCACAATCGCCACAATCGCCACAATCGCCACAATCGCCACAAACGCCCCAAACACCCCAAACGCAAAAAAAGATCCTTCGTGAAAACGGCTAATACCACCTGTACTGAAACTACTACCCAACTGAACACAAGCTTTGTGGTGTTCAATCACTCGCCGAGGAGCGAGCCTCAGCAGATAAGGTACTTCATTTGCATTCGTGCACATTTGCCTGCGTGGATGTGCTAAGTCTTACTATCATGAGCACGTTCCATTTCAGGCACACTGAGCCCCAGCTCTCGTGGTCTGAGAGATGCAAGAGCCCACGTCATATATCAAGCTCATTGTCTTGACCTTGCCACTCCGCCAGAGCCATACTTTGTCCGGATCCAATACCACCCCATAAACACACCAGTCCCGGACAGATATAGTAACAACGTGGCCACAATAATTTACACCACGTCTTCGGTTACTTTCAGTAAATATTTATTAAGCAGTCGTAATTTATCGCGGTCCGTAATCCGCCAGCTTCCATGAGGCTGCACGAGGAGAACTGCATTCCCTCCTCTTGTAATTGCAGAACAGGTTGGGTATTGAGCAACATGGTATAGTGATGCTGGAGACACCTCAACATGAATACTGAATGAGTGCAATCAGTGCTGCCTACGCTTTACGGCGGCATCAAGTGCAGGGTCCGTCGGACGCCTGGGGTAAAGCTAAGTGACGCTATAGTCTACACGTCCATTCACTGGTCATCGATGTAAATAACCAACGAGATTGCTTTGCCTCACGCAGCTTAAAAAAGTTAATGTTCATAATCATATTCATTTCTATTTCAGGCAGCATTGACATCAAGTGCAAACACTGTCTTCACCGATATTGTATCAGGTTCTATGCGGTGGTTGCAAACATATAGCAATGATTTAACCGATGCAACATTTTAGCTGATATTTTTACCCGCAAACCGTGTTCCATGTTCATCACAAATAGGTGGTGCACAAATCATTCAACTATTAATGATTTGTCATCAGATCGCACAAGAAAAACCCCGACCCCCTCCGATTTTGATAAAAATTGGTACACCTGCAGTGTCAAGTGAAAGAAACATGCACACCAACTGTTAGGTCCGGGTGACTTCTAAGGTCAGATTTAGAGGTCATCAAAGGTCACGATTTTGTGCGTACTTTGTATCAATCAAACGCTTATACTTTCTGTGTTAATGGACTTAGCGGAATCAAACTTGTATCGAATACTCTACAGGGTTTCGCCATTCGGAAAAGTTGCAAAAAATAACGTGACCTTACAAGGTCAAAGTCGTAAAATGTATTTTTGTAATATTTTGCCTCGTAAAAAGGCCAAACTTGGTACAAGGAATGACCTCGACAATCTCTAAGAATGTGCAGAAAAAAAGGGGCGGAGACTTTTCAACTGTTTGAGATACCGCCCTTTGAGTATGGCAATGGAGTGAGACAGACAAATGCCCCGAGGCTATTTCCATGTTGCTGGCGATAATGCGGGTTTCTCTGGCCCGATTGACGTGCAATTTAGTGGGTAGCTTCCATTTGATGTGTGCATTCGGTTTCCGAGTTTTCAGATCGATCTGACCTCGCATGACCTCACATGACCTCACATGACCTCACAATCGTGTAACGTGATTTAAGAGCGGTTCCTAGCATTGGTAATACGTATTTGTGGGTCATACACTATCACAAGGTCATGCGAGGTCATGTAGGGTCATTTGAGGTCATGTGAGGTCATGTGAGGTCATGTGAGGTCATGTGAGGTCATGTGAGGTCATGTGAGGTCATGTGAGGTCATGTGAGGTCATGTGAGGTTATGTGAAGCATGTGAGGTCATGCGAGGTCAGATCGATCTGAAAACTCGGAAATTCAATGCATACATCAAATGGAAGCTACCCACAAAATTTCACGTCAATCGAGCCAGAGAATCCCACATTATCGCAAGCAACAGGGGAATAGCCTCGGGGCATTTGTCTGTCCCACTACCTTGCCATACTCAAAGGGCGGTATCTCAAAAAGTTGAAAAGTCTCTGCCTCTTTTTTCTGCACATTCCTAGAGGATGTCGAGCTCATTCCTTGTACCAAGTTTGGCCTTTTTACGAGGAGGCTAATATTTAAAAATACATTTTACGACTTTGACCTTGTAAGGTCAAAGGTCACGTTATTTATTCTTTCTTTTTCTGAATGGTAAAACCCTGTAGAGTATTCGATAAAAGTTTGATTCCGCTAAGTCCATTAACACAGAAGATATAAGCGTTTGATTGATACAAAGTACGCAAAAAATCGTGACCTTTGATGATCTCTAAATCTGACCTTAGAGGTCACCCGGACCTAAAAGTGGTGTGCATGTTTCTTTCACTCGACATTACATGTGTACCAATTTTATTAAAATCGCAGTGGGTCGGATACGAAACCCCTTTTGTGTGCGATTTGACATGGAATGCACCAGGTATAACGCAGACCTATAACTTTAAGTAAACTAATTGCATTCCTCATCCATATTGTTGCATACATTGCGATGTAAGTTATTGCAAAACGCATGTAGTTGAACATTTGAAGAAAATAAAACTTGCTTGCTGATGTTCAGTCATATTTATTTAAATGAAGAAGAAAAAAACGCGTTGCTATTTTCCGTTAAAACTGAATTAGGAATAAAGTTAGGAATATATTTTCTAAATTTTACAACATAATTGTTTTGCCAGTTTGAAGTGTGCATGAGCGTCCAATAAAATAAATAAAGTAGGAAACCAATGGGGTTTTATCTTCCAGAAGCATTATACATACACACATACGTGTATTGCGGAACAGCATTTCTGAACGTATGCTGTTCCGCAATAAACATGCCGTCACCATCAGGTACTGGTCATGATCGCATTCGTACATACGTAGAGGCTAGATCCTTGTTCCTTGTTGCCTTGCGTACCGCCACATACATCATCTGGGTTAGTTGTTAGAGACATACCGTGCGCCAGCGCCGTTCTCACCGTGGTTGTTGCCGGAGATTTGCCGTGTTCTGCCGCCGTTCTGCCCCGACCTCGTTAGCGACTCACCTCGTGTTCCCGCCATTGATCGGTTTTCGATCATCTCCCGGCGCTCGGCGGCGGTCGGCGGTGGCGCCACCTGTCGCGCGGTGTGTGCGGCCGCCGCCAGATGTCAGTGTGAGCGGTGGCGGCGGCGGGCTGCTGCAGCTGCCGGCCGTCACGCTGCTGGCTGTGCTATCCGTGCCGCTACAGTCGGTGCAGTTGTTGCTGCTGTAGCCGCTGCTGCGCGCCGCGAACAGCTCGGCGGCCGCGCCGCGCCGGATCGTCAGGTCCAGGTGCTGGGCCAGCTTCAGTACGTACACCGCCTGCCGAGAGGAGGAGGTGGAGGATTTGGATTTGAGATGAATAAATTTTCCGCTCTTTCCCAGTAGTTATCTCATCCCAGTTCGGACAAACAAATGTGTGAACACACAACTTTAATGTCTTTGATTTAGGTATATACATCTCATCCATCCGTTCTGTCATATTTCTGTAAAATATAGCATGCTTGTCGCTTATTTTATTGACGTCATGGCAAAGTACATAATAGTTACGGGGGTTACAGGACACATTGGCGAATGTCATTTTGGCGAATTTCATTTTAGCGAATGTCATTTTGGCGAAGGACACTTTGACGAAATGTCTTTTTGACGACATGTGAATATGCCGAAAGCAAAATAGCGAATGCCTTTTTGTCGAAATGCCTTTTTGCCGACATGTCATTTTGTCGAAATGTCTTTTTGCCGACATGTCAAAAGGTCGAAATGTGATTTTGCCGACATGTGAAAAAGTCGAAATGTCTTTTTGCCGAATGTTACTTTGTCGACGTTTGAAAAGGTCGAAAGTCTTTTTTTACCGAAATGTAATTTTGTCGACATGTGAAAAAGTCGAAATGCCTTTTTGCCGAATGTCATTTTAACGACATATGAAATGCTCGATTATTTTGCCGAATGCCGAATGCCTTCGGTGCCATGCGCAGCAATTGTCGTTATGTGTCAATATAGTTTGTGCGCCCCAATCATCATAAGCATTAACACCGATCAGGGGCGGATCCAGATGGTCATTCCAATGGCCATTTCCAATGGCCATCCAATGCCCATTCATCGCGCCGATTCAGGACAGAAGGTCGTAAATTATTAATTTTATAAAAACTTTATACATAATCTCTGAGCAGGGTCCTCACGTCACGCGAATGAAAAAATGGCTAAGCCAATCAGATTCGAAAGTAGTCGCGTAAGGATAGACTAGCATTAGAGAAGTGCCAACCGGCGGCCGGCGGTTCGCTTGCTAGACTCCAGCTGCAAGCTGATTGGCTGATTGTATAGCCACTGCCCAGGCTATCGTAAGCACCGCATTCCTTCGCCAAAAAAAAATATATATATATATTCGGTTGGAGAGTCTTTCAGCCAAGAAAACTTGCAGATAGAGGTTTCCCAACATAGGCTACACAACTGCTATCTCAGTTCAATACCTTCATGACCCATGTTGAAGGTGAATTATTTATTTTAAACTTAACTACCAATTGGTATTTACGCAAAATGGACACCCATATTATTGCGCCGCGAAGTGGTACCCAAATTGTAGGTTTTGAGGGGGCTGGAGAACTAATTTGTGCTATTGGAACCAGGATGCAGGGTCAAAACGAGAAAATATGTCTGGAGCAATAGGTGCGGTCTAAAGACATGTTGCCCCCCTTCATTTAATGCCACAGGTGGGGCCATGACCTCCATGCCCCCCCCCCCCCCCCCCCCCTCTGCGGCCGCCAGTGTGTACAGTCTATATAAGACAATAACACCGATTGATTTGCGCGGCGTAGCGGCGCGGATTTTTTCCCTTTATTGTTTGGTCTGGATAAGTAGGCCCTAACAAATTCGAAAGGTTCTATAATCTATATGTATCAGCCCAAGGCCACCAATGCAGCCACTCAATGAGATTCTTCCACCGCAAAGATAGCTGGATATTTCGCCGAGTGGTACAAAAATGTGATATTTTTCGACTTTTTTATCACAAAATTTTAACAGCTTGGGTGCAGTTGCTATCCAGTTTCATATACGTTCCATGGATTTCCAGCCATGAACCACATTATAAAAAAGCCCAAATAGTGGGCCCAATGGGCTCGTTCGCGACAAAAAAACGATAGTCAACAAACATCGTGACATCGATGATTTATCAGGACGTACGTCAGAATCAGAATCAGAATATATTTAAAGCCCATCCAGGTACACGCTGGCTTTTCATGTGCTCGCGTCAATGGCATGGATAAAATACCTAATCTCATAACAATACCTAATCTCATAACATAAGATACATATACATACACACATACACACACCTGCACTATCACCGCCGCGCCATACCCAGCTGTTTCTTGACCTTCTTTCTGAACACAGAAATACGGGTCTCCCTAATGTCTGGCGGTAGGGCGTTATATGCTCGGGCGGCTCGATAAGCAAACCTCCGCCACCCGGACTCGGTCCTGATCCGTGGTACGACAAGGAGGTCATCCTGTCTGGTCGATCTCTGTCTCACACTCCGCACGGTATGGAATTGGCTCGCAAGGTCATTTGGTTGTCCCTGGGTCATGATCACTTTGAGCAAGCATAATGTACAATACATCACGAGATCCTGGGCAGGTAACCAGTTCAACTCGTCCAGTACATCACGCACGTGGTCGCGCCTGCGCCGCCCTGAAACCACTCTCGCACAGAAGTTGAGTAGTCTCTGTATACGCGTCACTGATTGTGCAGTAGAGTTTCCGTATACAGCGATACAGTAGCGAATCAGTGAGATCACTAGTCCGTTCACGAGCGCCGGCAGTACATCATGGGGGAGGCGATGCCTCGCATGGCTCAGTCCGATCAACAGACCAGTGCACTTCGCTACCAGTTGGTTGACATGCGGTTCAAAAGATAAGTGCCGGTCCATCACTATCCCTAAGTTCTTTACTCGTTGAGCCTCCTCTACGGTCACACCATTTACATTGATGGAAGTTATTGGTAGGTCCTGGAGCATTTGACGGGTGCCTAAAACGATCAGTTGAGTCTTGCTAGAGTTGACTTTCATTTTATTCTGGGTGAACCACTGGAACAAAGCGCACAGGGCCGATTCCAGGTGCTGAATGAGATACACAATGTCACGTTTGTGTCCGGTAACAAGAATTTGTGTGTCATCGCGTACTGTGTGATGTTAACATTATCACCAACGTGCAGGCTAAGGTCGTTGGAGAAGATGCTGTACAACAGGGGTCCCAGCGATGTGCCCTGATACACCCCGATAGGGTTTCTAACCGCCCCGGACAAGCGCTGGCGACCATCGGGAGAGCAAATTCTGACATGTTGATAGTGGTTTGACAGGTAGCTCGCGAACCAGGTGCTATCAACGCCACACAGTTCTAGTTTTTGAATCAGTTTCGAATGGCTCACAACATCAAAGCATTTACTTAAATCTAACAGTACAAGAAGTTATATTTCGCCGTGGTCAATACCATGAAGTACTTTGTCTGTGACATCTATAAGAGCTGTCTCAGTGGAGTGGTAGCGTCGAAAACTATGTTGCGTGCAGGAGAACAAATGGTTTGAATCAAAGTAGACATACAGTTGCTTATGAACAACTCGCTCTACGATCTTGGCCAAACAAGGAACGAGTGAGATAGGTCTAAAGTTAGAAGGGTCTCTGATGGAGCCCGACGACTTGTATATGGGCTGAACAATTGCAACCTTCCACGAATCTGGTACAATGCCGGTGACTAGACTGGTGTTCACAATGCATAAAACGACATGTGAGATAGCACTAAAACACTTTTTTAAAACCGCCATGGACAGTCCGTCGGCACCGCACGCTCCGCTACTGTTCATATTGGTGACCGTGTCCCGCAGCTCGGCGCCGGTCACCGGCCGGACCGCGAACCCGTCCGACCCCACCCGAGGTAGGCGGACCGGCAGCTCCGCAGTACCGGCCGGCACTCCCGCGGCAACGGCCGTCGCAGTCCTGGTGCCAATCTCCGCGAAGTACTGGTTGAGCGTGTCTGGGTCGATGTCTGGAGTGGTTTTCTGTCCGCCCCTCTTGCTGGCGATGATGGGACGCACACAGCGGTACATGGAGCCAGGGCCCGCCTCAGCTATGCGCTGTCTAATGCTGTCACGTGAGTCGCGCAGTATAGCCGAGCGGGTCTGCCGGTTCAGCTCCCTGTACCGCGCTTGGTCTCCCCGCCGTAGGGCGGCGCGCCGCTCCGCCATGATTCGCCAGGTCCCCTCGGTGACATGTGGTGGGTGGGGGTTCCGAATGCGAACCCCTCGGACCGGGGCCAGCTCGTCCAGCACGGCGGTGAGTTGGTCGATAAAAAAGTCACTCTGCCGCTGCACATTGTCAGTAACGAAAACTGGGGACCAGTCAACGCTACCGAGCCGGGCCCGGAGCACGTCCATATCGATGGATTTCCAACCACGGGTCCGCACCACAACGGGGGTTGGGCGGCATTTACGAATGCGCAACAGGGCACGGGTGAAATGGTGGTCGCTGAAATCACACCGGCGCACACCTGCCCGAACCACCATATCGGCAGAGTTGGTGATGATGACGTCGAGTACAGACCCGGAGCCGGGATACGTCGGATCACTGATGGTCTGTGACAGCGAGTACCTCTGGAGCAGCCTGGTGAGGTGACCGCCGGGCGCGTTCCCAGTGGTCACCCGAAGGTCACAATTAAGGTCGCCAGCCAAGACCAGAAGACCGCGGTGCTCCGTCAGGACCGCTTGAATCTCAGATTCCAGCTGCTCGAGGTCAGCTGTCAGCTGGGCGCCGGCCGGTGAGGGTGGGCGGTACATGGCACAAATGGCAATGCCTCTGTCGCGCCCAACGCTCACGCGGGCCCAAGCAGTCTCCAGTTTGGTGGCTGGATTGTCGGGCTCTGGCTTGGGTAAGGCTTTAAGCTGAAAGCCATCGCGGGCTAGGATCGCCACGCCCCCAAAGCCGCGGCCGTTCGGTTCTGATCAGCTGGTATCCCGGGAATGTGACGAGACGGTTGGGCACGCGCGGCTTCAGCCAGGTCTCCGAGAGCATGATGATGTCTGCTCCCGTATCAGATATCTCGTGCCGAAGCGGGAGAATCTTGGGCAGGAGTGACTGGACATTGAGGGATGTCAGAAGTAGCTCGTCACGTCGTCGGCCGCCGCCGGCACGCCAGCCCCGGCCTCCTCTGCACCCCCGGTGGCGCGCCGCGGCGCCGCTCCTGCCGCGGCAAACGGGTGGCCTGACCCTCGGGCGCTCGGCCGGCGACAGGTCAAGGTCACGTGCGCCAGCAACCGCCGGTGCCGGGCCGGGCGGCGGCGGGGCCGGGGCGCCACGGCGAGCCGAACGTGACCGTACAGGACGGTGACGGGAGACGTCATGGTGTAGTCGTTCCAGTTGATGGTGGAACCGGTTTCCGCTGGAGAGTCCGTGTTCACCACTCGGGACAGCGAGCCGCAGCAACACACGGATCACGGCCAGAAATACGAAACTCCTGGCTACGTCACGATGCATGTCACGGCTCACTGAGTCACACTCCGATTTCGCCTACAGTGCCATTAGAAGGTCGAGTAGGCTGGGCGGTGATATCCAGGCACACAGTCACAACACAATCCATTCGCTATGGAAAGGCAGTCGGGGAAAAACACACGGCTGACGGAGAGCCCCGGCAACGCAGCCGCTGGCGGGCGCGGTGCGCAGGAGACTGACGTATGTAATATGCGCCGCGAAGCGGCGCGTTTTTTGTCTCTTAATTTTGCAGCATTTCACATAAAATAGGTGGGTTTTCAGCAATTTGATAGGGGTACCAGGGCATTGGTGCCCCATCATTTTTTGGGGATTTTTTGTTCTTAATTTGCGGATTTTTTGCTCTATTTTGGTGGTGCTAAATATCCTGGTGCCCCGGCGTGATGGTGCCCCTGGTGTGGTGGTGCCCCATCACGGCCCAAGGGATGGGTGGGGTCATGACCCCCGTGACCCCCCCCCCCCCCCCCCCCCCCCCCTAGATCCGCCACTGACACTGATCCTCCACCGACAACCAAAGCGGAGCCGGCTATCGCTGCTCATGTGTAGTTGCCCGCGGAGTGCACGCACCCACGCGATCCTAGTCGTACTATTTTCATTTTCCGGCTCAAGCCGGAAAGCCGGAAGCTGGCCATGGTGCTACTTACGTGCAGCAGGTGTTGTTTACTGTGGGAAATCTGGAAAAATCTGTTGAAAACCTCTGGGAAATCTGTTGAATATCTGGGAATCACCGCATGACACAGCGACACTGTTTGCCACCTCTAATGCAAATCCTGGTGGATGGTACGAACCCGCAGGAGCAAAGGAGCAGGATGTGCCCGGCAAAAAAAGGCATTTCGACCTTTTTCACATGTCGACAAAATGATATTTCGGCAAAAAGGCATTTCGACCTTTTCACATGTCGACAAAATGTCATTCGGCAAAAAGCATTTCGATTCTTTCACATTTCGACAAAATAACATTTCGACAAAATTACATTTCGACAAAATGACATTTCGACAAAATGGCATTTCGACAAAATGACATTTCGACAAAATGACATTTCGACAAAATGACATTTCGACAAAATGGCATTTCGACAAAATGACATTTCGACAAAATGACATTTCGACAAAATGACATTTCGACAGAATGACATTTCGACAAAATGAAATTTCGACAAAATGACATTTCGACAAAATGACATTTTGACAAAATGACATTTCGACAAAATGACATTTCGGCAAAAAGACATTTCGATATTTTGACACGTCGGCAAAAAGGCATTTCGACAAAAAGGCATTCGCCATTTTGCTTTCGGCATATTCACATTTCGACAAAAAGACATGTCGACTTTCGACAATATGCATTGGCCGGCAAAATGACATTCGCTTATGTGTCCGGACACCCTCCATTTACCATCACCTATCGTATCACAATCGCATGACATCAGGTCAGTGGAACCTCAGGGACCAATCAGTCTTCCCCAATATCAAGCGAGTGACAGCAAATTGCAAACAGGTTAACCTAGAGGTAGTGACTCTCGAACATATTTCGTGGAACCACAGGTTGCAATTTTACCTGTACGTTAAATATTCCATGGGCGCATTATGTATGGGCGCGATTTGGAATTCACGGCATCTTTGGAGAAAAGCAATTATTCCTAACAGGCCGTCTTTAGTAATATAGTGTTTTGTTTAATATTAATGTTGAGGCATGCCTTATGAAAATACAAAACACTTAGGCTTGTTCCACCTTCACCAAAATTTACAACAGGGTGGTAAATATGCTTCTTCCGGATAAGAAAACACCACAATTCAAATATTGGGTTCCTTCGTAAAGAGTGTGAGCTCTGCTCGTAGGCAGTAGGCTGACAAATTATGAAATGATGCTGGGGATGAATAATATAGGTTCCAAAATTATAATGAAATGGTACTTATTGATATATCTGCGTGGGCGCATTTAGGAAACCTAGCGCAATATGGATACTCTCCCCTACCATTTCAGTTCCAGATGCATTGTTTTCATGCAGTTGACATTTTACATTTAGCTCCCACGTCTGAGTTCCTAATCTTTCTGGTTGGAAGTTTGGAAAGTCTGTCAGAAACTTTTGATTCAAGAGTTTCCCATGTCGGTATAATTTGTGTTATAATATGCCATATGTATGCGATATATGGTCCTAGCAGCAGCGGTATATGATATATGGTCCTTCAATTTTTTTTTAATTACATTGTATATGATATTTGTCATTTTTATTATTTTGATTAGAAACCACATACACATACAAAAAAACATCCACTCACTCAACTCTTACACTTTGCACATTGTGCATGCAACTAAAAGTTCGGACCCCTCACGCCACACTGCCACAGCCCCAGTGGCTGCCCCAGTGGCAGCCCCAGCGGCAGCCACAGTGGCAGCCCCAGTGGCAGCCCCAGGCAGCCCCAGTGGCAGCCCCAGTGGCAGCCCCAGCGGCAGATCGCGTAGCTCCCCGGTAGCCGGTTGTACACATGCGCCGCGCAAACAAGGGAGGCACCGTCTTCCTGCTACGGTTCTCACGCGCCGGAGAGCCAGTCCTGACGTGTGTTAGTAGAGCTGAGAGCAATGTTGGTCTGAAGCTGAAAAGAGAGAGTCAGTGACATTTGCCATTTTGATACCATTAATTTTGTTTTCCTGCCAAAGCTGGTGAGAGAAGTTCGTATAGCTGTCAGGTAGCAGGCCAACCCTGTTCAACTCGAACGTCCGATATATAGAAGAACTTTTCGTCGGGCGAAGGTTACACTCAGCCCTAAATACAAGATCTTCTGGAGTATTTGCACCTTCCTCTCCCATACGTTT